>KK120219.1:12880-53115 GCA_000611955.2 Stegodyphus mimosarum
TATATATATATATATGTATATATACACAGTATATATATATATATATACAGGGGGATTCACTACCAGACCGACAAACTCGTAGGGCGTGTAGGGCGTGTAGGGTGTACAGAGACGACTCGGAATCACATAGGAGTGCAGGATCGCAAATGCCGTAGTTACGAACTATCGGCAAAGAAGCAGAGAAAAAAAAGAGAAACAGCAATACATTAATGGGAAAGAAAACATTTTATTGAAAGGTTCTACTACAACATGTGTTCGAATTTACGACCAGAAGTCGTCTGGCAAGCCTGATGGCGGCACTGCATGGAATTCCTTACGTTCTGGAAGATTTCTGGCATCTCCCGTATTCTCCTGGCAGCTGCAGATATTCGAGCGACGGGAACTTGAAGGGACGGGCGTTTCATGCCCCAAGCTCATGTGATCCCAGAAGAAGTCTATGCATGACAGGTCCAGTGATCTGACAGGCCAATGAACCGAGCCACCATGACTTATCCACCGCTGCCCAAAGGTTACGTCGAGGTGTCGGCGGATGTCAATCGTGTAATGTAGAGGAGCCTCGTCATGCTGGTACCCCATGAAACTAAACCGAACCTATCATGCATGGACTTCTTCTCCTGGTTGTTTCATGAAACGTTTGGTGCACGAGAAGCTCGTTCGTTCAATTGAAGACCTCGTCGCTCGAATATCTGTAGCTGTCAGGAGAATACGTGAGATGTCAGAAATTTTCCAGTATGTAAGGAATTCCGTGCAGCGCCGCTGTCAGACTTGCCAGGCGACTTCTGGACGTAATTTCGAACACCTGTTGTCCTACAAACTTTCAATAAAACTATTTTCTGTCCCATTAATGTGTTGCTGTTCCTCTTTTTTTCTCTGCTTCTTTGCCGATAGTTCGCAACTACGGCATTTGCGACCCTGCATTCCTATGTGATTCCGAGTCGTCTCTGTATCTTCTACACACCCTGCAAGTTTGTCTGTCTGGTAGCGAATCACCCTGTATACAGGATATCTCAAAATGTCGTTGTCAAATTTAGCACGCTGATCTGTCATACCATGACAAACGAAATTTAACCAGAAACTTTTGTCCGAAAATACGAACGACGACCGCTAAAGAGCAATGTTCGCAGGCTTATAGGAGATTCTTAAATGTGATGATTTCATACCAGGACGTTGCAGAAGAAGGATGAATTGATTTACTAACTCAGTTCTTTATGGACATTTCGTTCATGGAGTGTTGCCGGATCTCATAGTTGACGTTCCAGCAACTACACGCCGAAACATCTTGTTTCAGCATGATGGAGCGCCTGTACATTTCAGCAGTACTTTGCGGAAACACCTCGATAGAACATGTCCTGATCTCTGGATTGGAAGAGGCTGACCATTCGCATGGCTACCGTGATTCCCCGACCTGACTGCCCTGTGGGGATACATGAAGTGTATGGTATACGAGACGACCGTAACATCGGACATGGATCTCGTCGCTAAGATCTCGGAAGCGGCGGTACGTGTCCGTGACACACCTGCCCATTTTGAACGGGTCCGTAAATCCATGCGTCGACGTTGTGAAGCATGCATTGTGATGAATGAAAGTAATTTTGAACATGTTCTATGATTTAACAATGTTCTTTAGTAAAAGTCATGTTAACACCTCTTTCGACATCCTTTCTTTCTTGCCCTCTACGCTTGCGAACATTGCCTTCTAGCGGTCGCTGTTGGCATTTTTGGATACAAGCTCCTATACAAATCTTGCTTGTCATAGTATGACAGACCAGCATGTTAAGTTTGGCAACGAGCTTTTGAGACACCCTGTATATATATATAAGTTCCCATGAAATTCATAAAAAAATTCTTTAATTTCGAGCGCATGAAAAAAGAATCAATCTCAGCATAATATATTGCTAATATTTTTTTTATTTTTTTTTTCAATTCTTCATTATAGCCATTCAGCCAAACATTAAAAATAAAATTTAAAATAGTTAACAAATTAACTGTTTAGATCTTGAAATTTCATCATATCTGTCATTTTGCGTTTCTTATGAATTATTGAATCGGTATATTTCTTTCATAATAGCCATGCATTTAATTTGAAGATGCTTTTTAATTCTTTTTAGAACTAAAATATGTTGAGCAAAATTGTGCTTCTCTATCTTTCCTAAACAAATTTTATAGCATTCTGAGTACTTTACAATAGTTAAATAATGAAGCAATACATTTTAAGCATATTTATTTTTATATAAAAAGTAAAATATTGCTACTGTTTTTGCCTGTTTTTAAGAGCCCTCCTTTTCATAAATTCACAAACCACATACAAATTTTCCAAAGTGCGTCATTCTAAGCATAAATAACGTAATTAAATTTAATTTGATATTGCAATATGTGTGGTAGTAAAATTTCTCATGATAATAATTATTGTTAACAAAAATATTAAATGTTATTCGCTAATCTTCTGCAAGTATTGTCCCACTTTTGTTTGGCTGAACGTTCTTGGAGTGTTGACAAAATAAACCATTGTCTGTAGACATTTCCACGTCTTTTCAAATCTGTTTACTTTAAAGAAGACTCTGTAAGTGAATAAAAGAATAATTATACGGATAAATTTAATGAAAGCTTCCTCATTTTGCTCCCTATTTCTGAAACTTTTTTTTCCTTGAATTATAGTAATTGGGTTACACCTGCGGTCAAAATTAAATGCAGCAACATATTATTTCCAATTTTCAAATCGAAGATCACAGGTTTCTTAATGTATCCAAACGTATGGGATTCTATACTATATTATAAGTCTCGCAAATGAAAAGAAATTGGAAAACGTATATTTCAGAGGATGTTCTCTCAATTTATTTTTAAAAACAGTAGAAAACTTCTGTCTAGAGGTTGTTTATTTCTCAAATATCTATATCTTGAAATTTATTTATTTCCCTGCATTTTCAGCCTACGTTTGTTATATGTTTCCATGTCTGATTTGAGTAATTTCGTAACTCAAAATGTAATAATTTGTAATTCATAATTTGTAGCTCAAAGCTTATACCTCGAATTACGGACTGGAGAAGTGATTAGAGATTCCATGCTCTATAATGCGACGATATTTTCAGGCAGTGCAAACTATAGTTTAAAAATATCCATTGCATAGCAATTTGTGACATATCTAGTAAGACAGAGCCAGGTCGTAGATTTCTCAGAAATATTAAAGTAGAATGTTATTGTGACCCTTTCAACTCGTAAATGATTAATTTTACCCTTTCTCGCTTATAGAAATTGTTCTACTCATCTTGTAGAGACATTAGGTTATGTAAAAGCAAGAGAGATGAAAAATGCCCTCGCCGGGATTCGAACCACTGACCTCTCGAATACGCGTCGAGAGTGCTAACCACTACACCATGGAGGCATGTGGAGAAGGTAGGAGAAATACCTTATATACTACCCCTTTTAAAGGGCAACTGGGGATTAAGGGACCCAATCGTGAAATTCTGCTGGTGGAGAATCATCGTCCACCACCTTTTTAGTTCGGGCGCCACTGTAGAGACATTAGGTTATTTAGAAGCAGGAGAGATGGAAAATGAGCAATGACCTCTCCGGAATTCGAACCACGGACCTCTCGAATACGCGCCAAGCGTGCTGACCACTACATCACGAAGGCATGCGAAGAAAGTTGGAGAAATACCTAATAAGCTTACGAAATTCATATTTAAGCTCTGTAGATTAATTATGCTTTGTAATGTAATGGTAAGCGATGCAAATGTCTTACTTAAAAATAAATTTGAGGGTTGTTTGGATTGAAGAAAAAATTTAAAATTTCAGAACTTTCGACTGAAATTCTCTGTTGAAAAAGAATGAAATTCTGGCCAGGCCTGGCATTCAATCAAATATTCTTACAACGACTCTAAAGAACAAACTTCAGGAGAGAGAAATTTTGAAATCAACAAAAGGCTGGCCAGAAATGTTAATTTTTCGATGCGGACTTGTGTTCAAGAACGTGGTTGGCGCAATATCCCAGATTCTTTGCATTTGAGTTACATAAAGGGTAGAATCGTCATGCAGCCAGCCCAATCAGCATTCCAATTTTTAATCTAATAATGTTCAGCGATCTTATCCAGTGATCGTTGTTTGCGCGTTCTTTTCTCGGTTAAAGAACAAGATCTAACTAACTTCTGAAAATACTTATAAATAAATATCATTTGGTGGTGAAAAATTCGTCTGTCATATTTCTCGTGAATTCCGCAGAATTTAAATACTTTTTTCTTCTTGTGAGAAAAGGAACATCAAGTCTTCTCTGTGAAATTGTGTAAAAAAGCATATCATACCCTAATGGGATAATGCTACCATATTCAAACACAGGAATTTACTGTTCTCACGCTGCAAAATATCATTATGTAACACAGATTTTTGCCATCTGTAGTCTTTCTATCTTACTTCAAAGCTGTTCTTGTTCTATGATATTGTTTTTATCTGAAAAGAAGTGCAAAAAATTAAATAACTTCTGAACCGATTGCAGGATGAACCGAACATTCTGACTTATCACAGAAAAAAGGGATTTTCTTTGAAAGAGTTGCTACAAAACAGGTAAAAAGAAGGCCTAGTTTTCTAACAGCAAGTTATTTGGAAAGAAACTTCAATTAAGCTAAAGCTGCTTTTTTATGTGGTGATTGTGGTACGCAGTATTCATTGCAAAAATATGCAAAGTCTTGCTCGCTTCGTTTTTTCCTCCCACTTCTCTTGCGTTTAATGCAATTTGGCAAAGAAAACTGAACTTCAGTCGCTTACACCGTGTGAAACTACTGCCAAATACTTTCCCCTTTTCTTTCTGCAAAAGGGTTTGCCAAGGGGCTGACGCAAAGCGAAAGCATCTGAACTTAGGTATTCCAGTGTGCTAATTACATTAATCGAAATCAAGACAGGGATGACATTTGAGACTTAAAAGAAAAATCTTTTCCTCTAAGCATATTGTAAGGATATGTTAGAAATCTGAATTTCAAGAAGAATTTTTTTTTTATTTTTAAATTTTGTTTTCTTATTTCTTTAAAATTCACTATTTAATTTTGTAACAGTGTTGTTAGTGCTTTTGAGTTCTGATACCCATTTCCTCGGTTATCATTTTAGTAAGTTTGGCCATCAGTGGATGGGTGGTTAAAACCGCTGAATACTGGTAGTTCGACCTGCGTTCAAGCCCAGGTAAATGGGCTGGCTGCATGGTAGGTTTTCATGGTTTAACATGAAAACGAGCCAGTGTTTTTTCAGAGAATTCTCTATAGTGTTATTCCTCCCATTAGATAGCCCATGTGTACTTTGTCATGTTCAAATTACCTAACATGTTTTAGTAAGGTTATTTTACTAATACTGGGGGTGCTTATAAAAAACTTCCCTGATGAAAATCCTTAGCGGTAATTCCGCGCAACCAATCAAAATGAAATTTCAGATACTGTTATTTAAAAGTACGCGCTCCAGATTGAGATGGTTTAAAAGAATGGAACTCTCACGGTTACGCTTTCAGTGAAACATTTCGAAATTTCAGAGTGGCAACATCCATATTTTTCCTGCGCAAATTTATCGGACCATTGAAAAACCATGTATGGTGCTGGAATGATACATGCATGACTAAAATTGCCGGCGTAAAGCATTTGCTAAGATGAGCATTGTAAAAGACCAGTGACAACATAATAGCGTACAAGAGGGAAAAACTTCTATTGAAATTACAATTTTTCAACGTGTACAGGTTTCAAGATAGAAGACATCTCCAGTAACTTTGCAATTTCGTGGCCACCGCGATCCCCTAACTTCACTCCGATGGATTTCTGGTTCTGGCCTTATCTGAAATCTAAGGTATACACATCAAATCCACGAGATTTGTCAGAAATGGAAAATCCCATAAAGTGGGAAGTTATACAGATTCCTCCTGCGATGTTACGGTCATCATTGTTATCAACAATCTCCCGCATGCAATGCGTTATTATCTGCGAAGATGGGTACGTTGAAAATTTGAAATTCCAAAAGAAGTTTTTTTCTCTCTCCTCTGCTGGGTTATCATTGTTCCTTTACGATGCTCTTCTTTGCAAATGTCTTACACTGGCACTTTTCGTCATATGTGTATCATTCCAATGCCATTTATGGTGTTTTAATGCGCTGACAAATTTGCGCAGGAAGTAAGGTAAGTGTTGCCATTTGACGGTGAAGTTTTTCACGGTTGTCGTAACCGTGAGAGCTCTGTTGTTTTAAATTATCCCATTCTCGACTGAATACCTTCAAACAGCAACATCTGAAATTTCGTTTTGATTGGTTGAGCGGATAAGCTGTTAGGGGTTCATAGATTGGAAAAAATTTTTTGACCATCCTGAATATCTCGAAATATAAAAAAAGTAAAGGCACGAATATTTCAAATTGAACATGAAGGAAAAAACGCATTTTGCTAAATTATTAATTCAACGCGTTCTTAAAATTTTTGCTGCAAAATGAGAATATTTCTGCAGGTAAAATAGGATATGCTGGCAGTGTAGAGAAATGCAGTGTCAAATTTTAGCATCAGAGAAAATAATTTGTTTTTGAATATTTCGTGCAAAAATATACGAATTTTAAAACCCATTTTAATAAACAAAGTTTTTGTTTTGTTGTGTAGCAAATTTTCATGTAACACTTAATTATTTAAGTTTGACTTAAGATTAATTTTCATTATTCTAAATTTATGCTACACAACGTTATTTTATTTAATATCTTGTATTTATATTTGCTTTGGTTTAATTTTAATTAGTGGTTTTGGTACTTTAAGATTTGTACGTCTCTTCCACTGGTTACTCGTAAACGCGTTGAAACAGACAATGGAATTAGGTGCTTTCGTAGGTAATAAACTTGATTTAAAATTACTTAACTTAGGTTGATTCTCATTTAACTTATATCATTGGATGCAGAAAAATTAGCCTTTTAATTTAAGAGTACTTTCAAGTCTCTAGCTTAAACAGTTTTTAAGTTACAGTTAATTATTCAACGAATTTTTGCACTTCGAGTATTTTTTTTGGTTGAGGGGGAAAGGATTGAAAAGCGTCACTTTTGCAGTTGATTTCCAAGCCTTTGCTTAGGAATTTTTGTCCGTTGCCTAGGTTTGCTGGTTTTCCCACGCCTACGTCGAATTCTTGGTTCTTCTTTTGGCGGGCTTGGCGAGATTCGGATTTTTGTTCCAGTTCAACTCCTCGATTTTTGGACGATATTAGCAGGGGTTTGTGTGAGGGGTAGAGTTTCAGTTTATTCACCCTTTTGGCGAGTTTTGGCGATATCTAGTGTCCGGACCTGACAAAAAGCGGGTGCAGGTGGGATTGCGAAGCTGTTGGGACGTTTTCGTTTTTGCATTCGGCTGACAAGAAGATAACTTTCTCGGGCGCCTTGGGCATCTTGTTGCTGCAACAGAAAGGATGAATTTGTTTTTTTAACGGGGGGCTTATGGCTCCTGTCACGTCTTACTCCATGGCTTCGGAAATAGTCCTTCAAAAATGTAAATGAAATAATTCTGCAATAGAAAAGGAAATGAAAGAAAATTATATTTCCATGCTTCAACTACCACAGAAATAATGTCCTTCAAAATGGAAAGTAAATATTTCTTCGTCAATTCTACCATCTGATGAAGACTCAGTCCGCTTCTTCAATTTATAAGAACAGAAAAAATCAATAGCCAAGCAACCTGTGTTCCGACCTGAGTTTCCTGATGGCTCTGAAGTTCGTAATACAGAAGGCTGGATGAAACTTCCAAGTTCCTGCGTACTGGGTATTCTTCGAATGTTCGGTGTCCGCCAAGCTGCCGTCGAACCCCCAAATCTCCAGGTTCACATCTTCCGTCAGTTAAGAAGTTTTTCTTTTTGAACTTTAATGTTAACTTAAATTCTTAAAGATTTTTTTTTCATCCAAAATTCTCTGGTTTAATTATTTCTTGAATTTTTTTAAAGATTCTATTATTATCAGAATTTAACTTTTATTTAAATGTTTGCTGTAAAGAATTTTGAAAGGTAGAAAATTTAAATCTTTAATATTTTTGAAGATTTGCTGATTTAACTGAGATCTGAAGAAATTTGTGAGCAGTCTTAAATTGCTCTAGTTAAAGGTATAATTTTTTTTTCCCCTTATGGTGCAATACTATAGGTACTTAACTCTGTACTTCATTATTTGAATTTTCTCTTGTTCTGGGATAAATAAGGTGTAAGAACCTTACAACTGAAAAATGAAATAGAAAATTTTAATTTGTATCTTAACTCATAAAAATAGTTATTACTTAAACAATAGTATTTGAATTGAAGTGGTTACTGTCTAAGATTGCAGTATTTGTGGAAAATATATAAATGTTTAGCTATTTGTTTTCTAAACTAAATAAGGTAGTTCCCGGGGACTAGTATAATTTTATGTTAGTAAATTTGTTTGATATCAGTGTTTTAAGGAAAGTAATAAACTAAGTTAGTATTATTGATTTTATGTGTTTACTTGAATTTCTGATTACACAACATGGTTTCACCAGTAGCAAGGCTCTTCGGGTTGTTGAAACGAAATTTAAAAGGGTACAAACACAACGCAATTCATATTTGTTTAAACTACTAGTATTTTACAGCTTAGTATATAACAGTTTTGTTTCCTTTATTGTTTAATAATTCCAGATTAGACTTATAGCTTAGAGAATTCTAAGCTACGAACTTCTGCTTCAATAGTGTTAACTCTCACCCTCCAATTAAGCAGAACAAGCTATAATTGAAAAGGACTGCTAGGAACAGGACGCCCATATAGTAATTTGTCAGTTCTGAAAATCGTTTCATTTCTTTAAACTAAGAAAATTGACAGACTTCCCAACAATAACCGCCACGAAAGTTTTAGTGATGATCAAGCTTGTGAGCCGCCGCAATATTTGCAGTCATTTTTGGCAAACGTAATATATCTGTGAGTTACAACGTCGTTCTGTGATAATACTCATTCTCTCATACGAACCGTATGGTCGTAATTATTTTATTATTTAAATAGTGTAATACTCTGCAGAGGATTATTCGATTGCTAACAAGCAGAGCTTTGGTGTAATATGTATGCTGCAAGATTATCCAAATCACTTGAAAGCCTCATGTTGTAGCATAAATATTAGTGATGGAGATGACATAGAAATAGCCAATAGACGAAATGTTTCCAAGTTAAAGTGACATTCGCTTTGTATTGGGACGGTTTACCTTTATGGAGCATAAAAGTCCTTATCAGCAAATGTCCGAAAATAAAAGACAACGCCGAATAACATGCAGCAAATTATCAAGGCTCTTGGGACATGTGAGATAACGGAACACAAAGGGGCTCGAATTTGTTAGCATACTCGTATATGCAATTAATTTCAGCAGATGCACAACTTGGGATTATGCCGTACATGCCTGAATCCTCACAAATATATCATGTTGTATCAAATATTGCGGATACCATTTTGTATGCCATATTCCGGGGCTTGAGGACGTTTGCGAAATCTCACACTTTGCATCTGTTGTTTTATTCCCGTGCTTAATCACCCCTGAAAGTTAAACATTTTTAATATATTTTTACTCAGTTTTGAAATGGAGGGTATTTAAATCACTAATGAAGTTATACGAAAATGTCAGAATGCAAATAGACCTAGTGAAGAACATTTTTAAATACATAAAAAGAGCTACAATCAATTTTAAACTGTGTAGCGTTAGCCTTATTGATGTTAAAAATTTTCATGCTCTAATTTTTCCATTTCTTTGTTACTGTTACGTTACGCTACTACCAAGTCATTTGCCTCCCGTATGGGGCAGCGATTAATGACGCTATCTACTGTGCCGAAGGACCCGGGTATCTGCCTTTCCGGGACCCGGTGCCATACCGAAGGCATGGATGTTTGTATGTGTATAGTGTCTGTGCAGAAAGGTGGCACTCACAATACACAACCAGCCTAAATCTTCTCCAGACATTAGCGGTACTAGAAAAGGAATGGGAGACCCTCGAACTGATTCCTGGAGTGCTCTACCTTTAAAATCCAGTGCTTCAGCATAGGGCGGAAGCTTAGCAGTTAGCAAGGTCCGGTAATACCTAATATGCTCATATAGGGGCAGAGGTGTCGCCCTGCACTTGTAACAAATCAATTTGTATACCTGTACCTGATACTTCAAACTGTACTTATACCAAATCATTTATCGACTACTTTGTCCGGCAGTATGCCTGTTCTCATTCGAAGTTTCATAACATCTTTATTTTTGAAATTAAAACAATACACTAGTTAACTAAGAGATTTAAATTCATATAAATTCATTCATTTTTGTCAATAATTTATATGCGTTTTTTAGTTTTTAATAATATTTCTACCTGATGCATATTGTAAGACATGTAATTCATGCGACATAAAATGTATCTAGTTGTTAATTTTTATAATCATTTACTCCATTATTTTAACAAGTAGTGATGTTTCCAGTGCCAGATATAATGAACCCCGTTACCGAATAATGCTTTGTGGGCTGCCTAAGAATGAGTCTTTCCCTTCATATCACTGGCTAATACTTGCAAACATTGCATGTTTTCATTAAATGGAAAGAAAAAAACTGTTATATAAATAAAAAGAAGAATATTTATTATTGTAACCGAAAAAATGAGGATAGTTGCGTCCTGGATATGGTATTTAGTAGGTAAGCATACCTATTTATGTGTTCCTGTATTTTCATACATACGTATTCAGATAACTTTAGTGCAAACCATCTTCCTTCGTTAAGAAGACATACTTTCTTAAGCAAACAATATTCCAGTACTTTATACTATTTTTTTCTCTTCCCTCCTTCTTATAGTACTGCATGCTTTGCATATTTTTTTTAGCTTGCCAAGCAAGAACATCACAGTTGAAGCTATGTAAGAAGAATGAAGGCGTAATTATCCCAGTATATACTAATATTTAAAGTATACTAGGAGATAACCGTAGTTAGGAGAACCTTCCTAACTTATAAATAACATTTACGCTTCGCAAAAACTGTTAAACAATAATTACTTTAAAACAATCCTAAATTAACTAATCCTAATTGATCCTAATTAGACTTCAACGAGGCATACTTTGAAGAAATAAGGGAAACTAAAACTTTGGAATCTTATCTAGATGGCATTTTCTCAATAACAGAAAGGATTGAGGGACGGGATATATTATTTCTTATTACCGAAATCTCAGCTTTCAAGTGAGCTACTTTATAATTTCTGAAAGTGATAATAAAAATAATTAGTTTTTGAAATGAGTATTTTCAAATTAGGCTTACGAAAGCTTTCACTAATCACGAAAGAAAACTCCTTCGATGGCTTCTTGTCATTACTTGAATCAGTTACAACTCAAAAGCTTCCCAGACGGTATAGTGGTTAGGGGAGCCTACTGCGGTACCGAAGGGTTCAGACTCGAATCTCGAAGAAGGTATGGCTATTTGTACTTATGGCATGGATGCATAGTTTCTTTGCTGCATGAGGCACTCGAAATATATATCGAGGCGGAAGTCTTCTCGAGAGGTTAATGGTAGGTGATGAGGGGTGGGAGACCCTCGGATCCTCTCCCCCCTGGGGTCGTCTTCATCAAAATTGGGGCGAAACTGAGCGAAGTCATACTGTCACCTGTATGGCCCTCAAGACAGTCGCAGTCTTGACAGTCGCAGTCTTGCTCTCCTTGCCACGATAAGGTTCGTTGGCTTGTTCTGATATGGCAAAGCAAATTAATTTTGAATTATATTAATTAGATATTAAAAAAGATAAGTATTTAAATTTTTAAGGAGTGCATTTATTGTTTTTAAATCATTTATTGCTCAGTTTATTACGCATTCAATACATATTGATTAAATTTGGATGCTCTATTATACTTTGATGAATTTTAACATTCTCAGAACCTATTATTTGCAAGGCCGCGTGAAGGTAATTATCGTATATTTCATGCATTGGCAACACTTGCTAAGTCGCTTGTACGGTTAATGCAAGATAAGTAATGCAATGTAATGTAACGGTCGAAAATTTCGGAAATTCTGCTGAAAACGTTTCGCACCTTAAAACTGAGCCTCATCTGACGAAGCACTGCCTCACATATATGATGTTACCGAAGAAAGGAAAATACAGTTAATACATATCCTTCAAAGGCCCCAAACACACAATGTCACAATATTTACGACTTTTTTTTAAAGCTTAACAATTTATACCCAAAATAAAGCTTCATGCAGTATGGTTGAAAACATTCTGTAATTTTATAAGGCATTTCTCCCGCCTTCTTCGCATACCTTCGTGGTGTAGTGGTCAGCACGCTCGGCGCATAATCGAGAGGTGCATGGTTCGATTCCCAGCGAGGGCGTTGCTCATTTTTCATTTCTCCTGCTTCTAAATAACCTAATGACTCTACATCTTCAATGAAGTTACGGGCGATATGTTTAATTAAAGTTGCATATTTTCTCATTCATGCATATATCCGTCATAAATTCCCAAGCGACAGAAGAAATCTACTTCCTTAAAATCATCCATCCTCTTCACTGAATATAGCTACCTGCAATTACGTATTTTTTGAGTGGTTATTATCTTAAAAATAATTGGATAGACATTAACTAAAAACCAAAACAAAAAGGAATCAAAATGCAATAAACGCGGGAGGTCAAGAAAACTTACAAATAAATGATTTTTTTATTCTATAACAGACACTTGCTTTGGAGCAATTTCCCGAAAGACGCCGAGCCTATCGAACTTTTAGCTTTTCTCGTCAAACAGGACGTAGCCAGGAAGCACCATGGGGTTAATATCATACCCACAAGAAGAAAGGAAAAGACTTACACAAACATTAAAATCTTTACGCAGGATTTCGAACTTTTCAGCAAATGACAGCGCAAACTATTCTTGCCTGTTAAAATCTTTTACGTAAAATGTATGAAGCTAAATCTGTCACGTCAAAAGTTTGGTGTGAAATTATTTATTATTATTATTAAAAAGAAATACGTCTTTTAATTTGATCGCTATTATAAATCAACTGCTCACTAGTATTCCCGAGTGTGTAAATAATTACAACTGCTAGTTCACCACAGTTTAGTTTCCCAGCTAATTGTTGGCTGCATAGAGTTTTCAAAGTATTCCCGATATGTAGCGTAAATAGGATCTAACTTTCTTTAGATACTTTTCCACAAAGGCATCCACTTAAGGTAAATAGCCTTCGCCTGCTTTGCCATTGGTAGTTAGCCAAACCTAGCTTAAATTGCACATTTAAATTTTAATATTTACCGATATCTAGAATCCGTTCCAACAAGTAAATAATTATGTGAAATTTATTGTATGAAAGAGCTAAGATATTTCAGTAAATAGAACAAAAACATTAATATGAAGTATGTTAACCGTGAGAGAGTTTTGAAGTTGCTACTAACAACCCACCTAAAACCGCCCACGAGTGGGACTTAAGGGAGTACAAGTGTAAGTAAGTGTACTTGACCTTCGACCTATTGAAGCATTTCATCTAAGTCATAAATAAAATCTGGAAGCAAAGTACTTTTATCCCGTTATCTGATTTATACACTTTTTAGCGCACTTTCCACAAAAAGCAAGCGTTCTTTCACTTCGTAGTTAAAGAGAAACCACGCGTGAAATATTTTTAGAAAGCTATATTATCAACTCAAACACACGATTAATTCATAAGCAATTATGAGTTCTAAATGTTCTGTTATTAGCTATTCTCACACACTCTCCTACGTTTCGGTTAATTAAAAAATCCTCAGCTTCGGACTATCAGTAAATCTTCGTTAAATTAAACATGTTTTGCTGAGTAAGTAAATAAAATGTTTTGAGTATTTCCTTGAACATTTTATATATCCGTCAAGTTTCTGACGGGCAATAACTAAAATAGGATTAGAAAGCGAAACTGTTTTTGAGCTACTCTTTATGAGCTATAGCGTCCATTTCAGAGCATGTGTCGGACATGCTGGAACGACGGATAGCAGGTCGCAGTGTGACGCCAGGCACTCCCATTTTAAATTCATTAGTTGTGAAATCTCTGAAATGAAACTTTTACATTTGAATATAATATTGCTACCTTATTTCACATAATACCTGTTAGCCCAAAATAAGATACCGCTTAACCCCTTTGACATTTTTCTGAATTTAAATGGTAATTTTTATAGCACGTAATTTTCCGATTGGAGGAATTTTTTTTTACATATACATGTTGTTATCTGCTATTAAATAGAAATCCCATATGTATAACATCTTCCGCAGTGAAAGAAAAAATGTTACTTTAAAAAATGCCAATAAATCTTATTCAATGCAGTTTCTAATTTAATTTCTGCAGTCTCAGTTTATTTATTCGGCAAGCATACCAGCTGTGACCGGGAAAACAAATTTTGAAAATATAACTAAACAAGTTTCAGATTCGTATTTGAGTAAATACTTTCAACTTACTAAGAATAAATTCTTCAATATATGCGTAATAAAAATTTATGGCACGTGTATGCGGGAAACACTTTGTAGTACACGAAATGATTAATGACACGATTAATTTGACTGCAAGTAAAATAATAGCATTTATCACAATCCATCAGCGTAAAACAAATCTGTCTCCTGAAAATCCAACTCTTACAATAAAACATCCGTCAGTCTCGCTGTACAGTCCACCAAATAGCTACTGCCGCTGAGTAGAAAAGTTTCTGTCAATTTCTATTATTTTGTTAGGCGCTCCGATTTTACCGGAAGCTCTGTTTAGAGTACTATGAGTACAAACTTCCAACAGGTAATTGTTCCAGGCTATTCATTAAACAGTAATACCGTATCAATTATTCCCTTCGCCATTCAACAGGCAGTGTTGCTCTCGATCATCTGTAAATGGGCTGGAATGCAATCACATGTGACTCTACATCTCTCAAACCACGTCTCTTTTTGGAATGGATATACTCTTGTCACCATTTTTCACGTTGCATTGCTATTGTTTATCTTTTTTCAAATAAAATACCATATTGTATTCATTAATGCTTTTTTTTGGGGGGGCAGGGTGCCATAACATTGAAAATAATTCACTGAATGTTGTTCTTTAGAAGGCAAATACCAAATTTTTCAAAATGATAAAAAAAGCACTAACAGTTAATTTATATCCTTGTTCGTAAAAAAAGGTTACATATTAAAAACTAATCGGGTACTGTTCTGTTATCAGAACTGGATTCAGAAATGTATACATGTATTCATGTATGTGTGGATGTATGTGTTCATGTATGTGTGGATGTATGTGTTCATGTATGTATGGATTTATGTGTTCATGTATGTATGGATTTATGTGTTCCTGTATGCATGTATATATCTAAGTATGATGTATGTGTGTGCATGGTGTCCGCCGAAAACATCGGGGACGAAAACGTCGCAGAGAAAGCAACGCAAGGCGAAAATATTGCAGTACAAAACAACGTGGTAGAAAAGAAAGCAAAGAGAAAACATCGCAGTTCTAAAATATTGTTGTGCAACAAACAAACATGCATACATTCATACATGTTTTAATCCGTCCTGGATAACAGAACAGTACCCCAATCGGGTTACATTAAAGGAAAGCGAACATATTACGTGTGTGTTTTGACGTCACGCTTTTCCATAACTGGCGCTAAATCGTGCCGCTTGGCTGCAGTTACACGGTCGACAGGATAACACGCTTGTACCTTTTAAACTTTATATACTGGTGTGTTTCTCTTTAACTGAGTGCATTATTTAATTGTGCGCATTTCAGAATATGTGTCGATCTTTAAAATTTTGACAAAATATGGAAATGTTCTAACGCACTTTTTTACACGAGTTTTTTTAACTCAATACTATTGTGCAAATTGTTTTGTAAATTTTTCTTTAATATTATAAATGTCATTTATAACTTAGTTTATTCAGTTCTAATGATGTCATTTCTAATCATGTTCGACTATCTACACCGTGCGTTTTTTTATTGTTTTTGTTTTGAATATAACGATTAAATTTACACAACCATATAAATTTATTCTCCATATTAATACTTCTAATACCATGGAGTGATCAAGAATCCTATAAAATGGCCAATAATAAAGATTTGATAATAATTTAGATAATAATTTGCATTTGTAGACTAATCTAAATTTAAATATATAAAAAATTACGTACAGTAAAGATATTAATGTACATTACTATGTACATTTAAGAAACTAACCTTTCACACATTCGAACCGCAGAAGGTTTTTATGAATTTTAACAATACTTTCCTGTAAATGATTATATATCTTTTTTGCATTTTTAGTAACGTAGGTATATTTCTACATTACCCTTTTAACATTAGTTTTTATTGTTGTATATACACAGTCCAGTCACATTAATGTGACCACCACGTACTTTCCATGTCAGAGTTAAATAACCAATCACAGAAGGCAGGTGGCAGCACAGTGCAGTTGAGCGTATATAAAGGGTGTGTGAGGGCTTCGGAAAACATTTCAATCGTTGGCGTAATGCAGAAACGAAGCGATTTATCCGACTTCCAAAAGGGCATGATCATTGGCTTTCGGGCCAAGGGTGGAAGCATTTCCGAAACGGCTGAGTTTGTGAACTGTTCGCGTGCCGCCGTGGTAAAAGTGTACCGTGCATGGCAAAATGGGACTGTCCAAAATCAGCGACGTGGCAAATGTGGTGCACCACGGGCCATAGATGACAGAGGCGAACGACGGTTGCGGAGATGCGTTCGGGCAGATAGACGGGCTACCGTTGAGCAACTGACCACCAAAATGAACCAAGGGGCTACCAAAAGTGTCTCCCAAAGTACTATTCAGCGAACATTGCTGCGTCTGGGCCTCCGAAGCAGACGCCTGGTTCGTGCACCTATGCTGACTGCTGTTCATCGACGGCGAAGGCTAGAATTTGCACGCCAGTACAGCAGCTGGACGTCCACTGAGTGGCGACAGGTTGCGTTTTCGGATGAATCGCGTTTTATGCTCCATCGGACAGATGGACGTTGGCGTATAAGGCGTGAAACCTCTGAAAGGAACCACCCTGCAACCATTGCCGGAACGGTCCAAGCTGGAGGCGGGAGCATTATGGTCTGGGGAATGTTTTCCTGGCATTCTCTAGGTTCACTGATCATTGTGGAAGGCACAATGGATCAATACAAGTACGCATCTGTCCTTGCGGACCATGTTCACTCCTACATGCGCATTGTTTTTCCTCAGGATGATGGCATCTTCCAGCAGGACAATGCGAGGTGCCATACAGCTGCCAGTGTACGTGCGTGGTTCGAAGAGCACCAGGATGAGTTTACCGTCCTCCCCTGGCCAGCAAACTCACCTGACTTAAACCCAATCGAGCATCTGTGGGACCATCTCGATCGAGTTGTTCGCGCCATGGATCCTCAACCGCGTAATCTAGCGCAGCTGGCCACGGCATTAGAGTCGGCATGGCTCAACATCCCAGAGAACACCTTCAAGGACCTATGTGACTCTCTTCCTGCACGTCTCGCAGCAGTCCGCTCTGCGAAAGGTGGTTATTCTGGCTTTTGACAGATGGTCACATTAATGTGACTGGACTGTGTATATTGTTATGAACTCTGCTTTACTGATTTTTACTTTATCGAGTTTATTAGCGTTTATGTTCCTTTTGAGAATTGCGAATGTGGGTAGCGAAGAGATCTGAACATTTCAGAGACTCTAAAAGATGAACTCCAAATGGAGAAAATATTTCATTTGTTTCGCGCTTTATCTCAAATGCCTCAGAGGAACGAAACCTACATTTGAAACTATATGATCAACTAGGTACAAGGCTTTAAATCACTTTTCCCTTGATTAGTTCTATTTGAAGCATTGAACTCTGGACTTCATTATTTACTTTTAAAATATTTTACTTTTGTTCCTTTCAATGACTTTCCTTTGTCCAATGTTTACTTGTACGGCCGGCTTTTTTCGAGATTCTAAATCATTGGGACCTTCACTAGAAATTTACTGTAAACGAGCATTCTAAACTATCTCATCTCCTTAAGAAACTTTAAAATACATCTTTTCTACAAGGGAACGAGAGATGCCAGGCGTTGCGTGTGCTTCCTGTTCGAATTCCATTCTCCTCTCAACTTCCGACACCCATGACGGGGCGAAAAGTCCGTCCTTCCGACAGAGGCGAGGAGAGGTCCCTCTGACCCTTTCTGAGGTTGGCCAAAAGTTCTCAGCTATACGAAAATTTATGACCGGCTGTTGGAAGGAAAATTCCAAACTTGATGAAACTAAGGCAGAGGAGTTCTTTTCATATCCCCGAGTTCTTTTAAAAAAAAAAAGACATTACAATCCCATTGGTTTGTGGATGAATTAGCATTATTGTATTATTTAAAAATCCTGAAAAATGTTTACTTTTTATTTAGAGTTTTTAATTTCACTGATTTACAGCAATTTAATCATATGCGTAAATTTTAATTGATTTTGTCAATTTAGCCACTAAATACCATTGGCATCTTAGGGACTCCATAGCAGTTCTAATGCGAATAATGCAAAAGACAAAAAAAATACATTTAAAATAATATAATATAAAATTGAAAATTAATTTAAAAGGTTTGTAGTTTCGTCACTAGGTGGCTACACTTGACAACTAAAATAAATTTTTCCATTATAAAATACATTTACACTTCACTTGTCTTAGTAAGCATTTTCAGAATGGCAATACTTAAGCAGATCTACCTATGAAGAAGAAATTCAAATAATCATGAATAAAGAAAATGATTGGAGTAGTTCAGGTAGCAAATCAGAAACTGAAACTTCAGAATAATACAGTAGAAAATAATGTAGGTGACTGCGTATGCATATCTTTTTTTTTTTTCACGAGACAAAAATTCAAGTATGATTACTGGAAAAGGGGCTTTGTCCAGAGAGATGATGTAAATATTAAATTAGTTAATAACAAACAGTGCATCTTTTATTTATTAAAAAGCTTAATGTAATCAGCAACGAACCTATATAATTTAACTTTATAAAATTTAAGTAAAATACTACTTGACATAAAAAGTAAAACCTCGGTATACGTTTGCTCTGAAATACTTCAGCTTGTTATATGTTCTGTTTCGAAGCGGAGGTTTTTGTTTGCTATATGATATTTGTTTAGAAGTCAATAAATCACGACTGCACGGACTACCCTTGTTTACTTCTTTCTAGGTAATGCTATGACTGTCCTTAAGCACCTGTACTCCTTTTGCTGCTATTTAGTGCCCAAACCACTCAATAATTCGATTTTTTTCTAGTGATTTTGCGTTTTTCTCGTGGAAAAATATGAAGAAAACATGCATATAAGCAATTTAGCTATAGCATAGCGGATGCCAAGGGCGAAATTATCTATGATTATGAAAAACCAATCGATTACCAAGATTAGAGACATTAGAGCATGCTGAGAAACTGCTTTTAATCTGGATGACAGAAAAACATTTATGTACAGTATTTCATTCATGTACAATGTATAATTTCACCCATTTTATTTGTAGTATTTTAATGTTAAACACTGTTATATTAATAACAATAGAATTTTTTATAACGAATTAATTATTACCCTTTATTTCTTATTGGAAAAGTTTGTTTGTTATACGTCCAGTTTGGTGTTATTAGAAAGATCTGAACAAATTAATGATGTATACCGAGGTACCTCTGTACAATTATAAATATTTTTTTCAAAAATCCCATATTTTAATACAACACTGACACCTTTATAGAAATCACTGTGCTTATATTTTTTTTATTTTAAATTGGTTAACAATTAGTGACATAATAGCTAAATAAATTATATAATTCTGCTTATAGATAAACCTACTAAAATGATGTACAATGGTATATATTATGTAAAGCACATAATGAAGCAATAAAAAAATTATGGAATGAAAATGATGGCTATTCGAATTTTAACGAGTCTAAGTCTAGAAATCGATTAGCACAATATCCTGACGCATTCGATTTGATGATGCTGAATTTAAGCGCCAAAATTGATAAGACAATAAACTATGATTGATTAGAAATGCATTTCGGTCTAAGACTGACACGTTACAAGATGAACAATTGAGAATGTTCCGTCTACATGCAATTAGTAACATTTAGAGGTAAATGGCGATTCAGGTAATAAATTCCCTCCAAAACGGGAAAGTATAGACTACAGTTTGAGCTGCTTGTCCTAATAATACTTTTTATTGCATACAATATCAAGTAAATATACAAAAGCTATAAAGTATTTCTCCCGCCTTCTTCGCATGCCTTCGTGGTGTAGTGGTCAGCACGCTCGGCGCGTATTCGAGAGATCCGCGGTTCAAGTCCCGGCGAGAGCATTGTGCGTTTTTCACGTTTCCACTTTCAGAAAAATACCTAATGTCTCTACAAAGGAAAATAGCATGCCTAGAGAAGTCAGCCAAGGAAAGTGAATGGTTTTGTGAGTGGCGGCAGAAGTGGAAGAAATATCGAAGCAGTAATTTTTTTATAAATTTGGAGCATGCAAAAAAAATAAAAACTAGCGAAGACACAACTGCGACTTTTGAAAACAATAGGAAAAAATCACAGTGAAATATCTCAGGAGTTTATAGCACACAATAAAAAGAAAAATTAACTCATTATAATATGAATTTCGAGTATCAGGGACGATTGTAGCTTGCTGTCTAAAAAAAAAAAGAGAAAAGTTATAACTGTCTTAGCGTATTGAATTTTTCTTGGAAATGCTTTTCTCACTGATGATTAAGGATTACAACAGCATAAATGAAGAGCTGGTACAATGGATCAGCTACTGCAAGAATATTCAACGAAGCGAATGATAAGAAAATGGCTTATGGTCGTTTTTTATAACATATTAGATATTAGTGCACTGAATGACCTTATTATTTGGTAGAACGTATACCCAACTTGGGGGATAAGAAAATAGCTTATAATAGAAAAAATTCTTTTGTACTTAGACAAGGCATTAGCTCAGAAAAGTCTGTAGAAGTATCAACCCATTCTGAAGACTCTTGAATGAAATATAAGCAAAAAAGATTGGAAGTTGCTTTTATTTTTCTTCTCCGTTGGACTGAAGTAGTATAGGCATAATGGATCAGTTTCTGTATGCAAAGAACATTCTAACAGTAGTTGTGCAAATGCTGCATGACTCATCTTTTTAACATCTTTCAGCCAATCGTAAGCTTAATTTTTACATATTCAATAAAATAATAAATTCATATGATACACTTTTTTTTTGTAAATCTAATGAATTCATAGTTTAGAATAACATTTGCAATGCTATTTGCAAGAGAAAAAAATTAGGTGGGTCAAATGAGACTTTAGTGGTACTTAATGAAATAAGAACAAAAACTTGGCATTAGAAAAGTTAATCTGCTTGAAATTACAGGTAAATTATTAACAGTATTTTTCTGGTTATTACCAATCTGGCTATTTCTCTTTCTCGTATTTTTTAATTTGCCTTGGATTAATAGTAATTTTGAGTTACCCTTTAATATTCTTGCAACTGCCCAAATCGAAATCTGTCCGTACTTTGCAGTACGTGCTGTCAATGCATACGAAACATTGTTGAAATCTAGCTAAGGTAAAAATTCCTCTTTTCAGTTCTTTTGCTGTTAGGCGTGCATTATCTTTTGAAGACATAAATTTAAAACTCTTTTCGATAAAAGCACATTATTCACACGCATTTCTGAAGCCATAAAACATGATTATAGTTATAGTTTTTATTTAATATTTTACAAAATCGCTTAGTTATAGATCCAAATTTGGCTTGAGGAACCCTGACAAACTCATAATATGACTGTGATAATTTTGTGGTTTCTTTCGTTTCCTTTTACATTCTGAAGTGGTTGGGTGCAAATGACCACAGACACTTAACTCCTTGAGCGCTGAATAAATGCCAGTGTCAAACAACCGAGAAAAATGAAAGGACTTTTCTCATAAATCCTACAACTAAGAAACAACCGCTTGACAAAATGATATTTTATTAAAAGATCGTAACTATGTGACAAGAGTTTATAACCTGCTTTCGAATTCTCTGCTTCTTCAGATTCCACTATGTTATTTATGACGACATTTTGATTTGGGTATGCAAATATTTCATTTAGCTGTTTCTGGAATTTGCAAGTTGTCAGAGTTGATAAAAGCGAGCCTTTTTCGTTAACTTCCTTGCTGTCATTTTTCTGGAACTTCTCAAAATGTTGCTTACGGTATGAAAAACTCCGACATGCAATTTGAATAAAAATGCCTTATGTCACTTAATTAATTGCGGCGATATGTAAATACGTAATGTAAACAATTGCGCTATGTAAACGTGTGTGCCTCGAAATTCTTATTTATACTCAAAATTATGAAATATTCTTAATGTAATGAATCGACACCATAAATGTCTCTTAATATTTTACTTAACTTATATGAAGTATATTTGGGAACAAAAGTATCTAGTATAATTATCTTAGTAATTACTCTTCATTTGTAACACGTATACTAATTAAAGCAGAGTTTTTCTTTGCCATTTTTATCAGTAAGAGGAATAAATTAAAGAACAGTCCCATCCGTAAAGGTCATAGATAGCGTGCTATTAAATAAAATGACTATTAATGGCAAAACTTAAAAGAAATATTTGCCTGATATCTTCAGCAGTTTTCTTATTTATTTCAAACTAGAACTGTTTGCGACTAACGCAATGAGTCTTGCAGTATTCCTGTTACTTATACTGTAGATTATCACAATTACCTACGATTTGGTACTAGTCTTATAACGCGATGCGAAATGACGTTGCTAGTCATGTAAGATAATTCGAAATGAAACTACGTTTCTCCTGCACTATTCTAGTACAACGATTTTGATTATGAACACGTGTTTGAGGAAACGGAATTTAAATCTCCACAGTAAAGTGTCAGACGGTAGAACATTTTCAAACATTTATTAGCAACGAAATAAGAAAGCACATAACTGATGAAAACAGTTACTACATTTACTACATATTTAGAACTTCTCAAAGCTTGACAGATGTTCTTATGACTTCATAAATATTCCAAATTATTCAGAAGCATAATTATTACTTACAACCAACAATGCTGTAAGGCTTCCTGCTCCAGACGAGTTGCATCTTTAGCTAGCTTATTTAAAACCGAAAACTAATATAGAAAAGCTATCTCCTTAAAAATTAAATCTTCGGAAAAAATTTCAGTGAACTTCTTTAAGACCTGGTAGAGCGTAAATCTTTTATTAAAAAAGTATTGCGAACTTCGGTTTAATTTAACTTAAATTTACTTTTGCGCAGAAATCAGCACTTCCGTTCCAAGATTATCCTGGAAAATTACCAATTTGAAAGGACAATAAGCTTCTTTTCGTTCTTTTTTCACCTCTGCGTAATGAATCTTTCATTACTATCACTAATGCACAACTGGCATTGTTAGAAAAAAAAAAGGAATAAGAATCGATACGGCTAGCAATATTCATGTAAAAGGTTCTTCTTTAGGCCCTACGGATTTCTTTAACTCCTTAAAGATCAATTATTTTCAGTTCGTGGGACTTTGGGACACACATTTTTTATATTTTTATTTTTTCTCAAAGTCAAACTGATATTTTTGTTATTTATTTACACAGATGCAAGGCACACGTGTTTTAAATAAACATATTTTGATTGGGTAATTTTATACATTTCTATTTTTCTTAAACATGTAATTAATTTACTTGAATCTATAAACTTTTGGGACAGAGTGAACAGTTGAAAATTTAATCAATTTCAATATTTTACAACCATTCTGTAGTTGCATAGGTTTGGACTCATCACTTCATTCGCTAATTTTTGACTTATTAAAAAACTCCTACATTTATAATTTTTTTGCTGAGTGAAATGACGAGATCAGAATTATACGCCTATAGAATTACACACATAGTGATCCCGAGCGCCATTCAGACGCTTGCACCACAAAACAGTTCAAACAATCGAAACTATAGCAAAGGTGCACTTTTGCGAGAGCACTTAGGTATTTTAACTCGCACGAAGCAGACCCACGAAATGCGCACTTAATGCGAAAGAACGGGAAACTCGTAAGCCAAACGTCTCATCTGTGCTAACAGATGGGTAATACGGGGGAGGCAACAACATTTTAATCTTCAAATAAAAGAAATTAACAGATATTGCTGTGTGAATTTGGTTTTCTTTCAGTATTAACACTCTTTTGTATAGTTTCACCGTGATACTCTACTCTTTCTTATATTTTACAATTATTTATTTTTTTCCATTTTTTCAGTATTTTACTTTTTATTAACATTTTTATGTGCTTCATTTTCCGTTATCTACTTGTTGCTCCATTTTTTTTCTGCTTTAACGTTTATCCAAATTTACCTTACATGCTGATAAATCAATTAAATTATGGTTTTTTACATGCTGATAAATCAATTAAATTATGGTTTTTTACATGCTGATAAATCAATTAAATTATGGTTTTTTACATGCTGATAAATCAATTAAATTATGGTTGTTTAGGAATTCGATAAATTAAAGTGGAATCATATTTTCTTTCTTCTGTCTTCAAGCTAAACTGACGAGCTGCGTCCCTCGTCTGAAAACTTTCTTACTATTAAATATAACAATTATCTTTACAAATACATCATAATAACATTCTGTGCATCGAACTAACTATATATTGAAGTGGAATGCAATGCCATTCCGCCTTTACTCATTCTACATTCCATCAAACATTTACCTGGCCGATATGTATCTAATTACTGAAGGTTCTGTGAACGTAAAATGGAATTTCAGGTATTGGAACGGCTCCCATTCAAACATTATGGGGCTAATTTAGACAGCATTTCAACATTCTGGGACTAAATTTATGCACGAGTGTCAGATTCTTGCGGTGAATATTGTGATGTCTGGCAGTGTGTATTCAAGCTGTATAAACAACTGTAACCTCAAAAACTTGATAAATACGACAGAGACACAGGAAGTAAAGAATGCCAAGTCATCAAAGAAACAAATGAAAGTTCAGGCTAGACAGCAAAAGCATTAATACAATGAGTAGTAGATCATTGTTATAAATGATATTAGAAATGCACTTTTTTATCATCCAAAATTTGTTTCTTTGTATCATTTCTCATCTCGTTTCAAATAGATTAATCTTGAAAAAGCATATGTTAATAGCTAATCAAACTGAATTAAACGATTTTATCCCATCCAATCCTCGTTAATTAAAATAAAACAGTCATAAAACGAATGCAAGCAACAGGATCAAAGTATCTGAGTTGCTCATTTCAAAATATCTTGGTTGCAAGGTCCAATGCAAAACTTTCGCTTACATGACGTTATTCTATTACTATTTTCTTTTTTTCAAAAGATGTGTTAGCTTTAAAGCCTATTCACCCTACAAGTCTCGAGAAAATCTATAGCAATGCTATAGGCCAATTTTCTCATCTCGTTCCTTTCAATACGCAATCTAGCTACTAGCCTGGGCAACTTTTAATCTGAACGTTGTATCTAAAAGAAAGGACTCTTCTTCTAGAAATGTTGCCTATTCCTGAAATTCCTTAGAGTTGAGCTGTGAGACTTTTCTGCCTTTTGAAGTTTCATATGTGCAATTTAGATCAATTAAATTACTTTATTTGCAGTTTAGCATTGCAAATGGGAAAAAACGTATTTCGCTGTTATTCATAATAATATACATATTATTATATTATTATATTACTGTCATTCTGCTGAGGAATGTTGACCGAGTTATCTCTTCAAGTGTTTAATCTGCCCAAGTGAAAGGATGCCTTTGTGGAAGAACTGTTTTTAATCCTAATATTTTATCTACAAATGAAATATAGACTAGAAACATAATACATCTTACACGAGTGAGAAAGAATTTTTTATCTCTGTTTCTACGTGAAATTGAATCGAGAACTGTTTTTTAAAAGTAAAAATTATAGTAAATAGTAAATAGTTAAATATCTGCCTTCTCTTGATTAACTTTTCAATAAAATGCTTTTTTCTCTTGTTTTCACCGCTTCAGAAGTTTTCTCGTTTATTATATCATTTTTTCATCAGTTCCCAGTATAATACACTGTAGAGATTTAACTAAGTACGTTCTTAAAAATTATTACAACACATATTATGAGATTAAACACTGATTTGTGTTAGGTAAATAAAATAAAGGTGTTTTCAAGTCTTAAAATTAATTTTTCCTTCAACAAGTAACTCATAAGTTCTGGAATATTTTTATAAACCTTCTAGAATTTAAATGCGCTTCATAAAGTATTTTTCAGATTTAAGGCATTTTCTTCGCTGAAAATCAGGTAACTTCATTAACTGCTGCAAGTGGGTGCGTTATGCACTCTATAACAGAAAAATCGACGCACCAAGAAAAAGCATCCAATTGCTTTGAAATTTCGTATGCATAAATGTTTTGACCAAATATGCAAAGGATTAAAATTTGGTGCCCAATGAATGAATAGTGAGATCTCCAACGCATCGGAACTGCGCATCCAGCAGATGTGTATAAGGAGCTGTTCTTGAACTGTTCTTAAAAGTTTCTGTTACAGTGCGATTTAGGATACCTTTCAACGACTGAAAAATTGCTTTACCGCAATATTCGAGCTCATTACGAACAACTGTCAGTTTGAAAGATATCATTGGACTGAAAGAGGCAAGTTGGGCAAATCGGAGAATCGCTTGTCATATGAGTCGAAGAGATGCGGCGGTTAGAAGATGTTGGCAAGTATGGTGTGGACAATGGCAGATTTCAGCGTCATGATGGTAGCGGTCGACCTAGGGCCACAATAGATCGGGAGGACAGAGTGATTGTCACATCGGCTATCACAGCGCTATCATCGCTATCAACCATCAGACGTGCAAACCGTACTCGAGTGTCAACCATGACCGTGCACACACGGCTGGTAGAGTGAAATCTACGCTCCTACCAACCGTTACTCTACCTCCCACTCACGCCTGCATACTGTCGAGCCAGATTACAACGGTGCTTGGCTCGATCAGGTTGGAACGATGCTGGCTGGGGACGTACAGTCTTTAGCGACGAATCCCGCTTCCAGCTGTGTCGTGACGATCATCGAAGGCGTGTCCGGAGACGCCCAGAGAAGCGTGCAGATCATGCTTTCACTATTATTGCTTCACTGCTTTCACTATTGCACGCCACATAGGCCCTCAACCAGGAGTTATGGTCTGAGGTGCCCTTTTCCTTGATAGCCGAACCTGGCCTAATGGTCGTCATTAGAGGCATACTTACAGCACAGCGGTACATCGACGACATTCTGAGACTCTTTTACAGTACCCTGGCCTTATTTTTCATCAAGATAATGCCATACCAGATACGGCACGTGTTGCTATGAATTGTCTTACAACTTGTCAAACACTTGCTTGGCCAACCAGATCTATCTCCCATCAAGTCTGTCTGGGATACGATGGGAAAGCGACTGCATCTATCAGGGAATTTTGATGACCTAGCCCGACAATTGGAGCAAATTTGGCTAGAGATACCGCAGAAGACCATTCGGGAGCTTTATCAGTCTATGCCACGCCGTGCGGCAGCTTGCTTCCAGGCTTGAGGTGGGTCAAAACCTTATTGAGCTCGTTACTTTGTAACGATATAACTCTGAAATAAATCGTTCAATTGTTCTGAAATTTGGATCAATATCTATTCTGTACATAACCTTCCTATCCACCAATTTTTGTTTCCATCGGACAAATCCTTCTCGGTGCGATCCCCGATTTTTTTTTTGTTGTTATTGTTGTAGAGTGTATTTGGGTGAGGATATCAATGTCATCGTCTTTTATTCTCATTTGCTTTTCTTTCAAATTTACCTTAGAAAGGTTTTTTACAATGGCATCCCTTTCATTGGGCAGATATTAAGCTTGTGTAATTTGCCTAATCAATTAAACAACTGTTTCAAAGAGGAATTACGAAGCCTTTAATATTTTAAAGCTTTCGTGTATACTTTAGGAGTCTTTAATTTGCATGTTATTTTTTCGCTGCTTTGTTTAACCTGTAACACGGGAGTGGACATAACCGGGAACATGTGATCACAGAGACCGCGTCTCGTTATGATTCAGATAAATGTTTCTAATCAAAATATTAAAATGATACTTTGCCATTATATTCTATAAACCATTACACCTTCAAACAGAAAACATTTTAATTTTGCAAAGGAATAAGGCAATACAAAGAATATCTTTTCTGGAACATGGATTATTTTTATCAAAACTACTTGCAAAAGTATATTATGCAAAATAAACCAGAATAACCATCATTTTTACAATTAATAATTATTTCCAATTAATTAAACGTATGATAGATACAACCATACGAAAACTGTAAATATTGCACAAAACATTAAAAAAATAACAATAGCTTAACTGTCAGTAATACCATTGTGTTCTTGCAAGGAATATCAACTTATCCATCATATTCTTGTGCACATTCGTGACGTAATTTTCGTGTACATTCCAAATAGACTGGCGTTTTACAGCTTACTCATAAATATAAGGTTTTCCGTTTTTTCTTTGGGAGCACAGATGGCATGTTTTTCTTGATTCCAGTTTTGTTAATTCAGAGCTCGGCACGATATCCTGCGACTTCTAAAATGCGCTTCATTCGTCGTATGCGGTTCTCGATTTATTCTTGGATTTCCAACTCTTACACGAATTTCTGGAAGGACTAAATCTCTTGCTAAGGCTTTTAAAAATTGTATTTTCGTCACAACTGGGTTTTTGGAGTAACTTTGATATAAAATGTATGAGTTTACTGTGCTCAAATCTAATAATCTATAAAAAACAGGTGGCTTTAGAATTTCATACTCAAGTTCTTTGGAATGATGCATATATGACATAAGAACAACAGCTTTCCGTTTTTTGAGTACATAAGAAATCAATGTAAAATCCTTTGTAAAGGCATATAATGTCGACTTCGTTTCTCTTAATTTATGTGGAAGGAGCTCTTTGGGAATTTTTTTCTTACTCAAAATGCCAACATATATCAATACATTTCTCTTTAATTATAAGATAAGTTCAGTGCAAGAGAACCAATTACCTTTAATTATGTTTCTGTTCGTGTTATACATTGTTTTACTCAACGGTAAAACAGCTTGAGTTGGTTTGTTGAATTTTTTCATACTATCTTCCATGCCAATACTATTAGAATCTTTTTCGCAATATAAATAAGAATTGTATAAATAGTTAGTGCCCGCATCAGTTAGGTACATAATTTTCAAGCCATAATTTGCTGTTTTTGTAGCATATTCATTTTAAAGCGACATCTGCATCTAAAGTCAATAAGCATTTCATCTTTACAAACTCAAGTGCCTATAGTATAAGCTTTTTGACGATTCAGAATAAATTAATTAAGGGCTGCGGAAATACGAGCTGCAGAATCAGATTTTGTACGAACCTCTGTATAATTAGCGTTATAAAATCGCAAATTTAGAAGTAAGAATTTAAATCGTTTGATTATTATTAAAAATATCACGACTAGTCCCATCCGTAACAAAAAACATACAATATCGTCCTTATTAACTTTAGAGACGGATGTATACATAAGCAAACCTAAAAGACCTCTCAGTTCTCTCAGTTCCTTCTCAGATGCTTGTGTTTTCAATCACATTTGTTTACTTCGCATGAATCTCTAATATTTTGTTTGTTAAAAGGAGTTCCCAGGGGCTTTTCGGATCTACATCTTCATCCCATTTTCCATATTTTCTTAATCCTTGAAGATGAACTATATTGTGCGCGGAGTTCTCCCATTTCGTTGAGGTTCGACAAATGACCGCTTGAAGCGATTTTCCCATAATAATATTTTGTAGATGAAATGGTTTCAGTGTCTAATTCAGTGTATTCACTGTCAGATTCAGAAAATTCTGATATCGTGGATTGCGAACTTTCATTTGCAAAATCCTCTTGACGTTCATCTTCATCCTTAACTTCACTTCGCACTTTATCAAGAATTCTTCGCAGCTCTTCTGCAATAACGCGGATTAGAAGGCTATATGATATTTCTTGGATCGAGTCTCACAGCCATGTTTCCACGTGGAGCAGAAAAAGTAACACTGAGAGGGAGGTGCGGTCTGACGTAGCGCTCTCAGACAAAAGACTAGAACTTCAAAATGAAACAGGTACAAAACATTTTAGCCACTGGGGGAGAATTATGAAGGTTAAAAAAGGAGAAGCTAGCAGGAGAATCTTGACGCTCATCTTTATCCTTAAATTCACTTCCCCATTTATCAAGAATTCTTCGCAGCTCTTCTGCATAACGCGGATCAGAGGGCTATATAATATTTCTTGGATCGAGTCTCACAGCCATGTTTCCACCCGAAACAGAAATCGTAATAGTGAGAGGAAGGTGCGGTCTGACGTACCGCTCTCAGACAAAAGACTAGAACTTCAAAATGAAACAGATACAAAACATTTTAGCCACTGGGTGAGAATTATGAAGGTTAAAAAGGAGAAGCTAGCAGAAAAATCTACTCAATCAGATTAAATATAAAATACTGGTAATAGAAGCGCACCTCCCCAGTTACGGGTTAAATATTTTTTACCGTTATACTATACGGAACCATACTTCACATCATTATTTCAAATCTGTGTACAAGGTCTTCTGAAATGTCTTTTTCTCTTGCTATGCAGATTGAATCTCAATATATTGCTTACAAATGCATTATATTAGATCATGATTTTCAAGTTTGTTTCAAACTCTACTCATAAAGAGATGTCACTGATAGGAATTTATCTAGCTAAAGTCAATTTTTCTAGCTACTTAATCACAAGTAGCGTAACTCGTCTCCATTATACTATTCAGATTTTCAGATGGATAAATGGCGCAAACGGGAATTCGATGATTATTCAAATCTTTTTTCGTGCATGTGAAATCAGGGCGTTTATTGATTACATGATTGGTAGCATAAGGCAAGAATGTTATATTTAAAGTCCTATATCCTATGAATTTCTAAAAACATTACACTGCTTCGAAATCCACCTTTGCTTAATGCATTTTCCCCTTCATTTTAGGAAAGAGAGTATTCCAAGCAATTTATTTTTGACATTAAAATTTGAAAGTAGTGAAAAATAATACGTCCATATCCTCTTCCAAAAGACGAGGAAAGAACTATCCACCTCCGTGCTGTCTCCGGGGCATTCATTTTCGTTTGTTTGTTTGTTATTCGGTGTTCTCGATGCACTTTTGTCGTTTGTCAATCTCGAATTTCTGTGAATTACCCGTGACGATGCTCACTCGCTTTTTCAGCGTCATTACACGTGCTGAAATGCCATATAAATCATTTTTTCGACTTCTTCTTTTTGCTTAAATGTACTTGTCAAAGAAACTTCAACCCTTGAGAGAACTCAAAGTTTATAAATAATACATAGGAATAGCAGAATTACATTTATTTATAAAACAACAAGAAGCCTTTTTTATGTTAGTTTACTTATTTCGAGTTTACTAAAACTTATTTCGAGAGCTAAAATAGCTAAATGTCAAAAATTTCCACTTTGCTGAAGATTAAAAAGCCATCTTAATCTTTCGAATGATATCGAAATAGAGTATATGGTACTTCACCATATTGATCTTAAATGCAGGTCTTGAAGATGCTTAAGGAAGGTAATAAAGGTAGCTACAAATTCTAATCAATAAATTTCAAGGAACGTGTGTTTCTATCACTGGGGGTGAGCTGTGTTACGTCTATGAAAAAAGAGATGCTATTTCAGGCTTCAATTAATAAAGAATTTTGAATGCCAAATACAAATGCTTATCCTATATATTCTGAAAATTTTGAATACGATTGGCCACAGGGAAGAGTATTGAAACTTGTGTTCTGTAAGTTATTCATGAAAGAAGAGTGAAATAAATCATCGTTTAGATAACGATTGTCCTCTCTTCTTTGATATTAGATCAAACTATGTGTAATTACATAGCTCAGAAAGGAAATAATCGTGTAATTTTGAAGGTAATTTAAATTTTAAAATATCGCGTTATAAATGTTGCATAAATAACGCTAAAAATTATTTAGAAACAAATCTTCGTCGAAACGGTGACTGGAAATAATATTTTTACGAATAAAATATTAAAAATAAAGTGCAACTGTTAATAAACAAAAATGCTGCAGAAACTTAGTTTTAGAAATTCATCTTTGGATCTTCTTTGGAGTTTTAGAATTTCATCTTCATGCTAAAAACTGACTGTTCTAGCCAGCTATGTTAAATTAACAACAATAAGTTACGAATCACAGTCAAATCGCATTTGTTTTTTAAGAATTAATATTTCTCATAGACTTTTGGAAGCATGTATACAGTTTCCAGTTGATATTTCTCTCAGATAGAACGTTTTTTCTTGTCATGTATCCAAACATTATTTTTTTTTGTATTAACAAATACTCCATACTTAACAAATACTATATAAAGAAGAGCAAGCTTGGAGGCACATTGTCTTCGATCAGGATAGTATTTCACTATAGCAAAAAACTGTTACATGCTTTAAATTACTCGTTTCAGCAAATTTCTAACAGAATTTCCCTTTTCGGATTGTAAATTAAGAGCTAATTTTTCAAATTCGAACCGTATATGATTTCTTCAAGAAAATGTGAGAACATAATGTATAAATAATAAAACTTCTAATCAAATTTTATTAACGAAACATGGAAGACGATTTCCTGTACGTTGCATGATTTTTCAATGCAAAATAATGTTATAAACGGGGTGATTTTCTATATCTTGCGTAATTCTTCGATGCAGAATAATGTCATAAACTTACGTTTTGTATTTATTGCAAATGATTTTGTTTGCAGTCTCAGTAGTACTCGATGATTTCTGTGACATGATTTCTTCGGTTAGGAGGGAGTGTAATATTCTTCAATGTCATTGTTTTATTTTTGAAAAATATTTAATCCAAGAAAGAAGATTAAATAGTCCTACTTCATACATTAATATTTTTGACATTATTTTCGGAAACTGAAAGTATCATGTCACTTTTGTGGCATGTTATTTAAGGTATCATTGTAAGCACCTAGATTGAGTAACCTTTTTTTAATCTGTAACCGTAACTGTCTTCTTTTCCTTTTTTTTATTTTTGATGTGTGATATTTGCGTAATAAACTATGTAAGATATGCATAGGTACGGTTTTACAACAGTGCCTCACCTTTATGAAAGTTGGTCACTGTTCGAAAAGACGTTGTATAGCGTGCACAAATTGAAGATCAGTTTCTGGCTTGACACTGACCATAGGCACACTTATGACAATCCGGAGTTTTTCATAAAGATGCGCGTCTGTATTCATTTACAGAAATAGCCGACTCTGTTTTCTAGAAGCACAGATTTCAAAAAATAAACAAGCTAGAACAGTAGTTCTTAAAACATGGGTTTCGTCGTGATTAGTTTTCCCTGAGGAGCAAAATGATACGTGAACCCATTTTGTTTTGTTTAAATCTGATGTATATTTATTTAAATTATAATTTAATTTGTAATTAATAATTGATTTACTTATTATTAGTCCCTTACAATATTATTTTCTTCTGAATTCCTTCTTTCTGTTTCCTACAAAGAAATTTCGAAAACATTAAATAGAGGGAGGGAGATTCGAAACATTCCATTACTAACAGTAAAATTGATTTTTATATTTGAAATGGCATGTTATAAGGTATTTTCTCTTTCTAAGATATTTAGCCGACTTAAGTTTGGCCATTACTAAGGCCGGAAGTAGTGGCCACTTTATTATGGAAGCACCGAATAGGCGGGTCACCGTTACTTCCTACGAAAGGACGGATAATTACAACCATCCCTTTTCCGAGATGTGAACCCGTGCCCTTCGGTACCGCAGTAGGCTCCTCTAACCACTATATCGTCTGGGCGGCAGAGTGCTCTTGTATTGTTCCCTTTTCAGTCTTCCTTATCTCTGTAATGTTTTCTTTAGAGCGTGGTACCTTCAGTTTTATTAAGGGTAGAGATCCCTTTTCTAAACGAACATCATTTCTAAAAATTACGATACCTTTTTGAACTAGGATTTTTAATAGTTTTCCTCTTCCTGAACATTTTCATTTCCTCGGAGTTTCTAAATTTGAGTTTTGATTATCTCAAACATGTCCGCTGAATCTAATTCCGCGCTTCTATTTGCATTTATTCAAATATCTAATTCTTTTAGATTTATTTTAAAAAAAAGTCTACACCGGTTAAGTTGTATTAGATTAGAAGCTGCAGGGTTAAATTCGTATTGAATTCTGCTGAAAAGATTTATTCAAGTATTTATTAGTAGCATTAGTCACGTTTTGCAATGTTATCAACCTCACTGAAATAAAGCGCCATACTCAGACCTAGTTCCTGTTTTCAGTTTAACAGAAGCATCAGAAATGAAGATTTATTCTTCAAAAGAAGCTGAAACTCAGCACATGTGACTGAATCTAAAAGATTAAAGGAAGATCGATATAAAAGTGATTACGGCCCAGCACGCGAGAGTATCTATTTCTTAGATATATTAGATAGGAATGTCTGTGTATATTAAATACCTGTATTACAGTAACTTAGTGCCGTGGTTTTATTTGTTATTTATATAGAGCATGTAAGTACATACTTGAATATCTTTTTAGATATTAAAAGCAATCAACAACCGACGCATTTAACTTATTCTATAATAGCATAGCTGAAGGTTCTAAGTACAGACTAGAATGCAGGGATATCAAACCTATTAATTGATGAATTATTTTTATTAAATAATAAACTATTTGTACACAAAATATTTTTCAAACAATCAATGAGTAGAGTCATTAGTTTATTTGGAAGCAGGAGAGAGGAAAAATAAGCAACGCTTCGCCGGGAATCAAACCACGGACCTCTCGATTACGCATCGAGCATGCTGATCACTACACCACGAAGGCATGAGAAGAAGGCGGGAGAAATACTTTATATACTCCCCCTTTTAAAGGGCGACTGGGGGTTTGGGGGAGACTGGGGGTTTGGGGGTTTCCGGTGGTGGAGAATCATCATCCACCACCTTTTCAGTTCGGGCGCCAGTGTAGAGACATTAGGTTATTTGAAAGCAGGAGAGATGAAAAATGAGCAATGCCTTCGTCGGGAATCGAACCACAGACCTCTCGGCTACGCGTCGAGAGTGCTGACCACTACACCACGAAGGCATGCGAAGAAGGCGGGAGAAATACCTTATAAATGGATAACATAATTTCTATTCTTTGGAAATTTTAGGAATAAAATGAGACGGAATTTTGATAGCAAGAGCAAACTGTGCAGCCGCGTTTTTGTCAACCCTTTTTAGTTTATGTGTTTAATTAATCGAATACTGATGGTTTGATAAACTTAGTATAGTACATCACTTTCCTGAAGAGATTACACAATGAGTAAAGATATTATTCTCATACATAACCGGTGCAGTTAATTTTAGCACGGTTTTTTTATCAGCAAAGGATCTTTTATTCTTCTTCGCTTTTACTCATCGTGTTGCACCATTCGTTAGCAGTTATGGCAGAGAAAATGTTTCCATCGCTGAACATTATCCCAAACAAGCCCGTATGACTGAAATAAAGATTTATTTCCTGGACCGGCATAAAGAGCACAGACATAGAAGATATATCGTTTATAGTATACGAATCATGATTTTTGTCTCTTGTTCACCGAACAAATGTAACAAGCTACTCTTAAAGTATGCTTCATGAGCAAAGCATTATTATAAAAATATGATAGTTACTTTTCATGGATGGAATTATGTAATTTTTGCTTTTACATCTTCAGTATGCAGTCGAAAAAGTGGCTTTATATATATAATAATATTTTAATGCCACATCTCATCTCTTATTCTTGTTTAGTTGCCTCTGTCTGCAACCATTTTTTTACCAAATAGTAGATAATGCAATGATGATCTGAAATTTTACATTTACCTTAGGAATGCAGTTTAAATGTTACATAACCAATACTTATTTCGATCCATTGCAAGAAATCACAAAATATATAATACTCTAATTTTCATAGGTATATAGCATCTCTCAACACCATTATATTGTAATAGTCTAATAAAATTATGTTTTCATTTTTATTAATATTTCACTTTTAATGCCTGCTTTTACGCAAAAGTAAGGCTTCCTACTTTTATGCAATTCTCTGCAAACAAACACATTTCCATATAAATTTGGGCATCTCCTCTGTACCTGATTAGTGTGTTATTTTACCAACGGTTATAGGGTGCTCAAGTTGTTATTTAAAACGTCCTTTATTCCCTGTGTAAGGTACCAGGCTCTTTAAAAACTCCGAAATTTAGAAAAAACCTTATATAAAAGTTAGTATTGTCAATCATACTATTGGTAGCTCTCTAGTTTTCTTGCATGTTGATAGTGAAAGGAACACTTAACTCAGAGGTAAAATGAAATTCTGAACCACTATTCTCTACATTATACTCTTTCCTTTGCTTCCAGTTATTCATTAAATAATTATAATATTCTTCACCGTATTTATGCAGTTTACTTTCAAATTGTAATCAATTATTATAATCAATTTTATTATAATTTTTCAATTTCTTAAATCATTAATATTTTTATTCATTATCACAATATTCAAAATCGCATTTTTCAACAATTGCATTTTTTCGATATTAATACTCAAAAACACAATTTTCTTAGCATTTTATGTATAATTAAAGCCCAAATTACCTTCGTAATTGGGATTGCCGCCCTACCAGTATAGTGGTTAGCGTCGCTGACTGGCGTGCCGAAGGGTCCGGGCTCGAATCCCAGAGAAGGAATGGATGTTTGTAAATGTTTAGTGTCGGTGAGGCATAACGGCACTCAAAATACTTCTGGCGGCCAGCCAAAAGGCCTCTCGTGTGGTTTGGTGGAATGGGAGAGGGGTGGAAGACCCTCGGATCCGTTCCACACCCCCCGGGGAGCTCGCCATCAAAATTGGGGAAGGAGCTGAGCCAAATCGCACAGTTAGCTGTTAGGTGCTCAAGGCTGTTGCCAACGACAGGCGTAAACTTACGCTCCTTGCCACGAGGAATTTCGTGGGCTTGGGCTGACTACGTCAGACAAGTGAGCATAAGCAACAACAATAACAGCCTTCATTATTTTTTTTTCATGTTTGTTAAATTGTATTTCGTATTTATCTGATTCTCAAAATAATTCAAAATTTATAATTGTTATTACATTGAATTTTAATAACCTTCCATAACTAATATGCTGGAATTCATTTTAATTATTTACCTTATTATCTTTTATTTATACCTCCCGCCTTCTTTGCATGCCTTCGTGGTGTAGTGGTCAGCACGCTCGGCGCGTAACCGAGAGGTCCGTGGTTCGATTCCCGGCGTAGGCGTTGCTCATTTTCACTTCTCTCCGGCTTCTAAAAAAACCTAATGACTTTACAACTTTATTTATTCAGTCTCACCCTTGCAGAGTAAATTTCTATACCTTAAAGTTTTAATTTATAATCATTTCCAGATAAGCAGTATTACATATTCAAAGTTCGTAATAGTAATTATTATTAGCAGTTTTCTGTTTGATGATCAAATGAAACTTTTTAGGTACACTAATTAATGAACATTAAATTACTTTATAGCTATAAAAAAAACTTTAAGTGTAAGCTGTTAACAAAATTAGATGTACTCCCGGAATACATAAATGCAAAATTCTTTATACACTCTTAGACCAAAAAAAACGACGCACCAAGAAGGAGTTATCCGAATGGGACGAAAATCGGTAGAAGTGATACACATGTACAGAAAAACAAATGATTACAATTTGAGAAAAATTGGATGATTTTTTGAAGTAATAGAACTTCACAAAGTGAAAAAGTCAGTAACGTGTTTGTCCACTTCTGGCCCTTATGCAAGCAGTTATTCGGCTTGGCATCGATTCATAGAGGTTGCGGATGTCCTCCTGAGGGATATCGTGCCAAATTCTGTCCAACTGGCGAGTTAGATCGTCAACATGCCGAGCTGGTTGGAGGGCCCTGCCCATAATGCTCCAAACGTGCTCAATAGGAGAGAGATCCGGCGACCTTTCTGGCCAAGGTAATGTTCAGCAAGCACTAAAGCAAGCAGTAGAAACATGTGCAGTGTGGGGGCGGGCATTTTCTTGCTGAAATGTAAGTATATGTTCACAAGTATATGTTCAGACGTCAAAAGCGGAAGGATATCTGGTATAAATCAGCTAAACAGGTGCAATAATTTGGAAGAATGCACATTTAAGATTTGTGTAAACACTAAAATGGATGATCTTCGGAGCACTGGCTTGCTGCGTTTTTAGAAGCCCTTATTAAATCACGGATTATGATTAGGCTAATTTCTTTCCTTTCGCGCCACTGGCTACGCTGAACTTGCTATGCAAGCTATGATATTTGAAACGATGAAAGTCACTCCTAAATAGAATCTGCAGGCATGCTATTGAAAAACTAAGTTGTTACAGCTGCAAACAAACAAACTTACTCTTATTACGTAAATGATACTGGCTCTGAAGAATTAAGCATTTTCATATTCTAATTCGTCAGACAAAATTTACATTGAGTCACGAGTTTCCCTAAAGGCGATCCAGTAGACTTTTGAATTAAGTGTAATGAATGATATAAATCTGTGTTTTCCAACCATTTTAACTCACACAGCCCTTATTACAAAAACTATGTCTAAGCCCCTTAGGCATCCCCTTTGTCTTATAAATTTCTGGCGTTTGGGAGTAACTTTACAAGGATAGGAAAACAGGTCAGATAGTAACAGATTGTAAAATAAAAAGCTATCTAAACAGTTGCGTAATGTCTATGCAGCGAAATTATATTAAAACATTAATATCTGCTATATTATCTCAGTTTATTTCCAACTATCACCAATACACAATATATGGGAAAAAATAGTCATACACAAATATACACTCAAAGCTTAAAAAAGGTCAAACCATTTTCTTAACAACAGATTTTACATTACCAGTGAGAGCAACCATAAAGAAATCCATAGAACAAACTCAGTTCCTCCAGTTTCGTAACATGTTATTCAAAATTTTTAATATTCATTAAAGAAGACATTTCCAGTTTAATTTTAATAATTGCAGTGCAAATAGAGCGCAGAACGCAATATACAGTTTTTTTTATTTAAGATTCAGTTGTTGATAGTGGCCAGATGAATGTTTTTTTTTTTCTGTATTATGTGTGGGAGTAGTTATCTGTATTATATTTCCCTGCATGCATTAGCCGGACTCTGTATTATGTTTGGTAACTTGTAAAAGCGAAACATCCTGCTTAAGAGAGATGTGTAGTTGAGAAAGAAAGGAATACTAATTTCGATTTCTCAGACAAGCTTCAAAAATCATCTAAACATTGCAGCAAAATTCCGCAAGATTTTTGCTTTGAAACGCGGTTTTTAGTTCAGTGTGAGGTGTAAAATCTATGAGGACCTCACATTTCATTCAGTTTAAGGTGGGTGATTTTTTTTTGTTCATGCTTAATACATTCAGTTAACGTTAGCAAGCATATTTCCTTCATTTGTCAGAACATAGTATTCAAGCAAGTGTTTCGAAGCTTCACCTAAATGTTTCTCCATATTTTTTCTTGAATCTTCATGTTAGGTTCATTGAATAAACTTTTTAGAAGAGGAAAGCAATCGATGTCTTCCCTTTCCACTACACCAATACGTAAATTTCTTGTTAAAGGTTGATATCTTGAAGTTTTCACCAAAATCTATAACAATATTTCCTTGTAATGATAGACTCATTTCGTTCATTTTGCTAAACCGTTCGGCTAAATAAAAAAAGGTGGTGTATCAGCGACTGAGCGATCAATCACAGAAGAGTTTTTTCTTATAGAACCTAGGCATTACTGATGCGCTGGAACATCGAACTGAACCTAACAGTAGCTGCGTTAAAAACATTATATGTTTTTAGCTCTTATATGTATTACTTTAAAAAATTTCGTTTTTATTTCGTTTCTTTGTGAAACTTTATGGAATTTGTGTTAAGGGAAACAGCCTTGTTTACTCATGATATACATAACCAGATATTTGTTCAGTTTTTAACAGCAATGTTTCTGCTTGCCCTTTTAATATTGTACTGAGATATGGATTTTCTAAGTCCAAGGCCACTGTTTTTCTCAGATTTAACAGACCCATAAGAATTTCAGTTACTTTTTTATTTAAAATCAGATAACAAATCCAGTTTTAACGAAGATTATATGTTGTTATGTTGTGACTTACCTCACTTGTCTGACACTAACATCAGAAGAAGCCCACGAAATTCATCGTGGCAAGAGAGCAAGATTGCGCCTGTCGTTGGCAAAAGCCTTGAGCACCATAAAGCTGACTGTACGACTTCACTGATTTTCGCCCCCAGTTTTGATGGAGAACATCCCTGGGGCCGGGGCCGGGAGGCTT
>KK120219.1:53149-69211 GCA_000611955.2 Stegodyphus mimosarum
GAAATCTAGAATTTTCGGCTCTACATGCATTTCGAGTACCCCCCTGCCGGAAGGCACTTTACATGTACAAATATCCGTGCCTCCTCCGCGATTCGAACCCTGGTCCTTCGGTACCACAGTAGGCTTCCCTAACCACTATAGCGTTTGAGTGGCACGACGAATATATTGCTTATATTGCTAGTCAGCTTTTTCACTTTAGAAAGAAATGTGAATTTACAAGACTAGAAGGAAACTGAAAGATTATTGTGTTTTTCAAATTCCTTCGAATGACCTAGCAGTTTTGAGCTATATAATATAATTTTTTCTCAATCTCTTCACTGAATAACATAATGTACCTGAAGCTTTTTTATTTTACTTTTAACAATAAATTTTGGATTCCATTTTGCAGTATTTTGCAAATTAACAACGGTTTCCGTCCCTATTTATTAACGCTCCTATCAAAGTATGCGTCTCTGAGACGAGAAAAAGACAAACACAAAATGAGAAGCAAAATTGAAATAAAAAACAATATTCCATTTATGCTTTCCAAAGTTTTTTATAGGAATTTATTTTATCACATTTTACTTTATCACTACTCATTATCACAGATAACGATTAATGATATAAAGGATATAAAATTGATAAAATGGAAGCCAAAACTCAATAAAGAACCTTCAGATAATATGAAACCTTTTCTGTCCAACGGCGTGTAGTAAAACAATTTAACCAATTTTTCGTTAGAAATGAATTTTTTAAGTTCATAATAGTGTAATATCACTACCTGACTACGCTAATTTTCATAATTTTCAGACCGATTAATATCTCAAATATGTCATCTAATTAAATTTTGATCAAAATTTGTATTAATGTAATTAATAATTCTGAATGTTTTTAAATTTTTTTTAAATAACTGAAAAGTGACTTTTATACTTATATTTTACATAAAGAAAATTACTGACTGTTTATATATATGGAACAATTTATTTAAATCTATGTTTTTAATTATTTTATGTTTATTTATGTTTTAATGCTTTGTTAAGGAATTTAAAAATGCTTACGTACAAATAAAACTTGTCTCTTTATGCCCTTGTCATTTAGTTGTACTTGTTATTACGCGCTAAAACTTGTTTTATTTTTACCAGTCCCGCGAACCGGCTGGCTGCATGGGCGTTTTCGTGGTTTTCCCCATGTGTAACGTGTATACGAGCCAGTTTCCCTTAGAAAGTCCTCCACGAAGGCATCCCTCCCCTTAGGCAGATAGCCCTCGTGTGCTTTGCCATAATTGAATAACCTAACCTAACCTATTTACCAGTATTCATCAAGTTAGATTAGCTTATCTGAATATGGCAAGGCACCGAAGGGAAATTTGCCTAGCGGTAGGGATGCCTTCGTGAAGGACTTTTTAATGGAAACTAGCCCATGTTCACGTTACACATAAGAAAACCTACCAAACTAAACCATGCAGTCAGCCCTTTCGCCTGGGATCTAGTCGAATTCCAAGTATTCAGCGGTCTTAACCACTGGAATACTGGTGGGGCAAAGTAATAATCAGATGGCGAGAAAAATATCGCTCTCTCTTGAAAACTAATCATCTCAATTTTAATTCCTGAAGGGCTTTTCCGTCTTTTTTTAATTATTTTCAATAAGCAAATCGAAAGTTTATTAAATTTGTATCAGTCCCAAAAATAGTAATATTTTACGATTTTTCATTATTCATTCGCTGAAATCGTGTTCCTTAATTTAGTTTAACAAGCGCAGTCATCCCACAATATAATAAACTCTTCATCAGTATTGCCTGTTGTAGGCACTCTGACTTTCAAACTTTATTCCTCCTAGTTTCTGCATTTACTGTTTCAGTTGTTTTGACTATCGTAACTCAGAAACAAATGTCATTTCAGCGTGTAATATATACCCCATAAATAAATGTTGACTTCTCTCCCTCCTTATGGTATCGAAACGTTTAACTTTCATGAAAATGCCTAGTCTGGCTTCATTCCTCTTTTATCCAGCTCATTTTTAATGCTTCTCACTTTAGAGAAGACATATTTTTCTTCACGCAGCGTAAATGTCAAATAAATAAATATTTAGTCTGAACACATGTCACTAAGTTTACCACGAAATTCTGATTAATTTTGAGGCAAAGCTCAAATGCAAACATAGCAGCCACGTGAAACAGTTAATTCCTGATGTATTCCTTCACAGCCGGGAATGCCGCTTCGACACCTTATTTACAGTCAAGGCTGGGATGGTTTTCATGGAAGTAAATCTTCCCCACTCAGGCGCTACGTTCGAAGCCATCTGATGATTTTATTGGTCGAATGGAATCTGTCTGTAATCAAAAAGAGTGCCGTGAAAGTAATACTACAGGAGGGAAAGTATGAGTTGCGTGTGACAGGAATTTGCGGTGAGACGAGAATAAATAACAAGAATTATATAGTTGCCAACTTCCGCATTACTTTGTTTGGATGGAAAGTATTGCCCTGCATACCAACGCATCTAATCAGCAACATTTTGCGTATTTACTGAGGAACGAACGACCTTGAGATAAAAAAGTATGCTTCGAAGCTGAGGAAGACAAGTGTAATCTCCAGAGCCCTGTATGTATTTTTCTAAGGCGTTCAAGTAGTAGCCCAATTTAGAGGCTACAAATTACATCGCTAGTAAACAACAAAGCATAACCGGATGAACATTTATCCCGCGATGCTTTGCAGTTATACCTTTCGTAAGACGAAGTGGTAAGAAGGCAGTACGATTAATTTATACCAGAAGAATCTTTTAGAGCCGTTGTGATCAGTATAATGGTTAGTGCTGTTAGCTGGCCAATCACTGAGTTCCAGTTTGAATCCCAGAGAAGGCTTAGATGTTTGTAAATGTAGAATGTTTTTGAAGCATTAGGGGTACTTAAAATATATGGCGAGTCGGAAATCCCCTCGAGTGGAAAAGAGAATAGGGCTGGGAGACACTTGAACGCAGTCCCCGGCAGATTCTTCTTCAAAATTGCCACAAAAGTGCAAAATCTGACTGTCATCTATAAGGTGCCCAAAGACCATGCCAAAAATAGACGCAATACTGCGCTACTCGCCACGACAAAATTCGTGTACTTGATGAGATGTTATTTTCAGATAGGTTAGATAAGTCTCAAAGCCCCAACAACAAAATCTTTAAGCATTCCATGCCCTCTCCCACCCAAAAAAAGTCAGAGGATATCAAATAACGCATAAAATGTTAACGTTAACGTATAATAAAACAAACGATAAAATACACAGCCCATGCGTAAGAAAGTATTCGTTTAGTGGTTTTCCATTTTCTGGAATATGGAAGGTAGTGAGCATACCTTGGAAGGCTTAGTGGACGAGAATGGGATAAAGATTCTATCAAACTATGGGGTGGGACTTGCAGAAGGTCAAGATGTAGAAGGGGTAGGAAGAGAATCAAAGGGTCATACTTAGCAACTGCCAGGCCTATATATATCTTCAGCTTATCTCATTATTATAATTAACCAAATTTATTTATTGTGTTGCAAACTGTGCTTACGAATTCATTATGCGTTTATCCTGATTCACTGGTTCATACCACGTGACCCAAAGTGATCTCATCTCACGTAAACTACACTACAAAAATATAATTCTCTCAATAATTATCTACATTAATTTCAAGTTAATTCCTACTATGATATACAAGTTTAAATGCAAGATATATTTCAATTCGTATCGATTGCTTACTCAGAAATTATGTAAAACCCCAGAGTGCATTCGCTAGTGCATCCTCATCAGAACTGATGAACTTAACCCTTGAGTTTGCCTTTTCTAATTAACTTACTTACCGCAAGTGGCCTTAGGGCACGAAACTGAACTATCGGGTAAAATTTTATACCAGTATTGAAAGAAACGATCATCTTTCACCATGAACCGTTTTCCAGCGTTAACCACTCGGAAATTTGTGGACCATGAACAGTAACGTAAAAAAGCAGGATTATAAAAATTGTAATTTAAAAGTTGGGAATTTTCACTGTCAGAAATATCTTTTAAAATAAGTTGCAAGTTTTGCTTCGTATTGAAAAGGATTATACTTTTATCTGCGTTAAACGTGGAGAAAATGAAAACAGAAGAGCTGTAAAATTCCTGTCACTTAATATAATTCTAACTAGCAATGGAAATAGGTTAAGATCATTTTAGGAAAGTCATACAGTTTCAGAATAAAATTCGTGTTTTGTTTCCATCGATGTTACATTCTACGTAAGATTATTTGTATAAATTTAAAGTTGTTGTGCATTTTCGAGAGGTTAATAAATGAATTGTGGTAGCAAATTATTGAAACTTTTATATAATGAATCCTTAACTCGTATTACAGTATGGGATATTTTGTTTTTTAGGTCAACACACAGCAAACAATATTTAATAGAAATATACATGTTCCTTCGTTGCCTATTAGCTAGTGTTAAATGTGTTATTATAGCGTTCTTGTTTTCAAGATAAGGAACACGGATACGAAGTGGGCATCAAGAGTTAAAGCTGCTGAAATATTGTATCTGCAGATAACCAAAGCACAGTTATTAAAAAGTATGAGTCCCACCAAAAGTCGACTGATTAAGAATACTGTCTAATGGTAGTTCAAGCTGAGTTCAATTCCAGAAGATAGGGATGGCTGTATATTTCGTACTCATAGTTTTTCTTGTGTGCAACTTGAATAGGAGCCAGTTTCTCTTAGAAAGTCCTTCCCGAAGTCATCCTTGCCCCTAGACACACAGCCCTCGTGTGCTTTGCTTTATTCCAATAATAATAATTAAAAACATGGCATCAAATGATAAATCATTGCAGTGGAATGAGTATTTTGAAGCAAAATAAGTTGAAATTTTTATGTATGTTATCTGAGTGTAATTTAATAGTGCATGAAAAATAAAAAATAAATGAAGCTGTACAATAAAATATTATGTGATTATTTGTGATATATTTGGCGATACAGCCGCCAAATATAATTTAAAGCAGTATGTCTACAAAGTTATGTGCTTAAAAGAGAGATTATGTCTTTCTTTGCAGCAGCTGAGAGAAAAATTTTCTGGTTGTATTCCTGAAAAATGTAAGCGTTTAGAGACAAATATATTAACATAATCTGAACGGAAAAGAAAAAGAAAAGTTTATAAATCAAACTGACAAATATCAATCAGTACCAAAGCTAATTTTTTAGAAACATACTTCTTCATTTAGAAATTAAAGAAGTGTTCCATATTTTAAACTCACAAATGCAATGGAGGTACGAAATGTTAAACGAAATACTTTCTGATTTTCTGTTTCTAACTGATGAAAAATTAATGTCGGATTTAGGGGATATAAAGACAATAGAGTATAACTTTTCACTTAAATAACCGAATGATACAAACGCTGCAAAAAATCAGTCAGAAATACTTAGTTTTAAAAATCTCGCTATTTCTATAATTCTAAACATTAAAACAGCTACAAGCTTAAAGAATTTAAAAATATTCTTTAATATATATTTGTCTTTTTAAGCTAATCTGTTCTATTAACCGAAATATGAGCACTTAGATAAGATTGTTTCGACTATATTTCTTTTTGAGTTTATGATAAAACTGTATTTAAAAAAAATAATATTCGTATAACAGCAAACAAAACTTATTCCTAAATTACCTACCTTATCGATATGATGATCGTAAACTTCATCACTTGATTTTACTTTGTATGCAAAAATATATAACAGAGAGCAAAAGAAATTATAAAACTTTTAATGTTCATACAATTTAGCTGTTAACAGTACAGTAGTCGATGCATAATAATAATATTAAAAAAGTCTTTTCATTTCAAGTCCACATATATGTCATGGCTCGTTATCCTCTTTCGAAGTACCTTCTAAGGTTGTCTCTTTTAATGTAATATTAAATTGGAAGCGCCTCGTTTCATGAAATAAACAAATTTCTAGTTCTTTACTAACAGGCATTTAATTAATGGGAAAATCTTGCTGTTATGTGCCCTCGAGAATCCTAGAAGCCAATATTTCAAGTGAAATTGCTAATTTTAGCAATAAACGGCATTTAATTCCTTACGAGTTATTTAATTGAATTTCTGTTGCTGCATTGTTACTGCTTCATGTCGTGATGCCACTGAAGAAGTATTTAGCTGCATTTCTCTAATATCTCATTTTAAAGTGTCGTTGTTTGTCTCTTGATCTTTATTTGAAAATTAGCGATGAAGTGAAGAGCTTTCAAAGGGCTTTATCATCAGGTAGGATTTATGTGGCTTGAAATCGGAGCAGTTTTATAATTTGAACAGCTTAATAACTAACTCAATAAAGTTAATTTCAAATTCCATTTTTGTTGAAAATTCATTTTACAAGGAGAAGAGATAATAAAGTTCAATAGAATCTGATATGGCTTCAAGAAATAACGTTCAAGAAATAAAATACTATTAACTGACTAATAATTATATTAATACACCATTGCTTCTTGGAGGGAGGAACCATTTCCATATGAACTCGAATTGCAGAGAGCTTAAAACGGTTGTCAATAAACTCTAAAATGAGTTGAGTTTTTCATAATTTTAAATTCAGGGTAATTAAATTTATTTTTAATATTAAATGAAATGATGCTATTTGGAGAATTGTATTTTGAAAAAAATCAAATGGGGAAGTAATTTTCTTACTTATGTCATCCTTATTCAACCACCTCAGAAAATAACAATAAAATGCTTCATTAGCTATCTGACCTGGAGAATGAATTCTTGTAGAACAACTAATTCCATATTAAAAAGATTACCAGCTTGTTTTTCTTGGGCTCTTTGGGCTTAGGGGACTCGGAATCTTTTATCTTAATGCCTGTTTCTTAGTTTCAAAATCACACGTATGTATCAACTATATTGTTATGGCTTCAGAAATAGCCTCTGTAAAAATATTTAAACTGAATCGCAGAGGACACCTTCAATTCAAATTCTTTCAGAAAGCATTCTAATCACGGTGCAAGTATTGGCATCGGTGCACAAAGTCAGAACTATATTCTAAAGTGGTTACAGACTGTTTTAACTTAGGTATATTCTTAAACTTTGGTTGGCTTTTTTTACCAGAGTACTAGTTTTACATTCCAAAAAACACTGAAACAGGAGACCTGAATCAATCTGGAAATTCTAAAGCACTAGCTGAAAAAATATATATAAAAGCAATAATGTGAATGTATTGCAGCAAAAGTTTAAATAACTTTTTTACCATCTGGATGTCAATATTACGCAAATAATAATATTAATAATAAAATAAATAGCATTACTTCAGATCCCCTCAAATTTAAGTTATTTATTTAAAAATATTCTTAAATAAAGATGCTTTAAATCACACTACGAAAGTCATTTCATATGTTTTAACCGGCAGCTTCAAATATATATGAAAAGTAAACTAATAGTTACAATTTTAATCCTTCGTTAAACTGTTTATGAGGAGAATAACAAAGTCACAATATGTGGAACGGAAGTCAAGAGTAATAAGTCAGAGTTGTTACCAACTCGTTGTTATATCTGACTCACTAAAAGAGTTCGATTATTCAAGCATTGTTCCTCCCCCCCCCAAATGGCGGGCCCTCAGCCGACTTCGGCTCGGCCGCTACCAAGGCTGGAATTGGTGGTCACTTTATTATGGAGGAACCTAATAGGTGAGCCACCTTTGCCTCCTATGAAAGGACGGGCAGTTACATCCATGTCTTCTCGGGGATTCCAGCCCGGGCCCATTGGTATCGCAGTCGCCCTCCCTAACCACTATACTGTCTGGGCGGCTAAACAAGCATCGTATCAACAGTTGAAAAGTTTATAGTCGTAAACTTCATCATAGAACAGGAAAAGGTGAGATTGTGAAAGATTTAGAGAAGGAACTCGTTTGTGTCGAGTTCTACTAACCATCGATGCATTTTGATGTGTGAAAATGTATCAAAATTGGCCGGAATTTCTAATAAAATAATTTGAAACGTATTCGTATTTTGGTGCAACCGACTTATATTTTTCAAATAAACAAACTGGTTGAATTTCAATTAATTAGTTGTTTATATGATATCAGTGAGTATTTGCTTTTGTCTGAGGAAAATGGAAGCAGTTTCTAAAATGTGATGTTAGGAAACCTGAACTTCAAAGTTATTTAAAAGGAAATCCCATTCACTTTACTTAAAATCTTCGAGACTTAATGAAACAAATTGTAACAGTTTTTATACTACGAGCATAAATCCTAATTTTCTGTTCATGGTATCTCACCCGAGGTAGGTAGAAGAAAACCAAATCCATGTATTTTATTTTTAACTGTCTATTTGTTTTACTTAAAAGCTATCTTATCCTTTTACTAATTACATAGTTTCCCGATTTATATGTTTACTCTTGATCTGTGGTCCCATGCACATCAGTCTTTTATGCTTTAATATCAAGAATTAAAGCATCAAGTTTTACTCTTCATTTGTGCAGTATGGTTGAAGCAAATGTCTTGAATTTAGAAATAGCTGTTCTAAAGCATATTGATGATGAAATACTACTAAAATTTATAAAACTACTTTTCTGAGTCATTCACTAAGAAAACAATATGCATAGGTTTTGGTTTGCTAGTAATTTCATGTGGTATGTTTAACTTTTTTCCCTATGAGCCAAGTATTCAATAGTATAATTTGTAATTTTCCAGCTTCACTGTGAGATTTCACATTTCATTCCATTTTTATTCCAAAAATTAGTTCTTGCTTGTATTTAGCAGGCAATAAATTCAAACGTGCAACCAAACAATGTGCTTTTATCATAGTTTTAATATACTGGAACTATTATTTGGAAATGTTACGGATGTAAAATATAGCAACAGTTACGTGTAAAAAAGTATTATGAAAATAAAATTACAATAACTGAAATAATTCTATAAAAATGCTAAACAGACATTAAAATCGGAAGAAAATATGTTAAACAACGCATTCTACAGTATGGAAAAATATTTGAGCAATTCTTCAAGTATAGTCATAAATTTAATAGAGCTTGATAAATGTCAAAAGGTAAATACAGATAAAAGCCCAGTTTCAAAGTAGCAAAATACAGGGTGTTTATAAAGTCCTGGACCCATTTTGATGTTTAATAACTCATAAAATAATGAAGATATAAGCGGATAAGCGACGGAGGACGTGGGCACCACCCCTCTACCATTATGGTTGATTGGTATGGCGCCACGTCCACCCTTATCTGAAGCAGGAGAGACCAAGGAGTGAGAGCCACCCAGGCCGCTCACACCCGTCGACGAAACCCAGCGTCTAAAGCATACCAAGCCTGCACTGCCTCAACAGCAGCCACAAGGAAATTATTACAAGATTCCAATATGATACAATGAACAGTACAATGTCCTACAAGGTTCAACCTTAAGTGAGTCCTATGTAGGTATGCACTAAGAGAACAGAATTCATTTGCAGATTTTTACAGAAGTATAGATTGAGGGCATTGCGGATAAAGTTGCAGGAATTATTGATATACTGTACGGGAATGGTGGAGCAAAGAAGCAGTTACGGTTGGCATGCCATGCCATTGTCATAACTTTAGTGCGATTACAATCAACATCGAATAATGAAGATATAAACAAACTTATGGCATTTATTGAGGAATAACTTATATAGTTTCCTTTTCAGGTTTGAATATCTTTACTTTTGTAAATATCGCCTGCAAGTGTGGTTAATTTCAGATAATTTCATTTTCCAGTCTAAATATCTGTACTTTTCTGTAATGTTCTCCGACGAAGCATCCTTTCATCTTTCTGGCATTGTTAATCGCCATAATGTGCGCATATGGGGATCTGAAAACACCCCATGAATATCGTAAGATTCCCCAAAGGCTAATGTGTGGTGTGGACTAATGCACGACCGAGTCATTGGGCCTTTATTTTTTACAGAAAAGACGGTCTCATCAGTCGTACACTTAGACATGTTGGAAAACTTCATATTTCCACAACTAGAAGAGCTTCAGCCACATGTCGTTTTGCAACAAGATGGTGTGCCACCTCATTGGAGTACCATAGTTCGTAGTTCTTTGAATGACCATTTTACAGGACGATAGATTGGGTGAGGAGGTCCAATTCCTTGGCCATCCAGATCGCTTGATATAACGCCGCTGGACTTTTTCCTTCGGGGATTTGTAAAGGACAACGTTTACAGGAGGAGAGTGTCGATCATTAATGACCTAAAAGCCAGAATTACAACCGCAATAGTTTCTGTGGATGCCGACATGCTTGCCGGTACCTGGCGTGAAATTGAATATAGACTTGATATTCTCCGTGCGACGAAGGGGGCACACGTGGAAGTTCATTGACAAGGGCTAGGAAACTTTTTGAGTCTATCTAACCATTTATGTTATTAATTTTAATATATCTTTATTATTTTATGAGTTATTACACATCAAAATATATCCGGGACTTTATAAACACCCTGTATTAGCAGTCAGTTATCATGCTGAAAAAATAACTGAATATATTTTGATATGAACATGAACTTCTTAACTTAAATTAACGCATGTTACCCAGAAAAGAAATAAAGAGATTTAACTTGGAAATAACCCCTGATGAAATGAAATGAGACAATTGCTCGTAAGCTGACAATAAATGGGCTAGAATTTTATTGATTACATGAAAAAGTAATTACTCCTTTTTCCGTTTTAAATCGTTTAATGCAAGATGTGTCTTTCGGTTATTATTTACTTTTTTTAAAATACTGATGATAAAATTGGAAAGAGTTAAAATAGACAGTTTACCTTTATTTATATGTTAATTTTGCTTATGCTTTTTTAATTCGGTATTTATTCTATTTCTTAGACATTTAAAATATCCTCTTTATTCCCTCTTTATTATTAAAAATAACTTTATAATAAATTGTTTCTGCAGCTCTATATGATGTTTTAATAAATGACTATATCTCTAAATTTTATTTCTCAGAAATTTACATATTTCTTCCGTTTGCATATTTATTTTTGTATATTTCCGTTTGTAATTTTATTTCATACTAACATACACTTCCATAACATATTTATTTTCTTTCTTTTGAGTAATGTTTTATTTCTTTTCTTTAAATGATTTCTAGAAACCTGAAAACATGATTTAAAACCTGGTTTGTCAGAATGTATCGAGATTTTTAACTTATATTATTTGTTACCAATTATGATACTTTTGCAAATAGTAATTGAATGTAAATTTTGTTTCAGATGTCGATGAATGCATTGTCAATAACGGTGGATGTCAACATCATTGCTGCAATACTTTAGGAAGTTTCTATTGCCGATGCAACCATGGTTATAAATTGAATGCTGATGGCAGAACGTGCTCTGGTTAGCGTAACTAAAATTTGAAAATTTATTGTCCTTTTTTTTACAGTGAATAAATTTAAGTTTCTTGCATAATTTTTGACGTAAATGTATAAATGAATAATTACCTTTTATTTTGTTTAAAATAATTTATAAGGACTCAAATCCCATAACTGCGAGTAAAATGTTATTTAAATGTAAGTAATATTTTTCTATATTGATTTAAATTTTCTTAAACCTATTACAAATGAAAAAATGCGTTGTAAGCAGTCAATTTCGGCTTCTTTGATATAATACATATGACTGCTTTATGGTCTGAGGCATATGAAACCATGTGTAATTTAGTGGTAAATGCTTCATGAGCGTTAAGCATCCTAACAAAATCTTTAACTCTTCTTGTAAATTCACATTTTCGTTAATGTTTTTTACTTGATTTAATGAAAAAAACTTTTAATTACATGTAATTTATACTTTGTGGAATAATATCATTAAAAATACTGAACTTCCTGTTTTTAGTACACACCTTTTAAATTCGTTTCTGCACAGATGCAAAGTTTTAGCAACAAGTTTAAACCGGTTAGGAAAGATTGTCTTCCAGTGAGGATCAAGAAACAAGTTTCAGGAAATCTACACGTAAATAGTTTTGAGACTATTGGTCATTCAGCTGCTTCCTGAACATTTACGAGCCAAATATTGCAAGAGATCTGAAATATGCTTTACCTTGTGCAGTATGAAGGAGTTCGCCACAATTTATATAAATGACTTAGGCTGATATTCTTAATACACTCGTGTGCAAAATTAAGAGAATTTACAAATTATGTCTATTTTTAAGAAACGTACTGAACCAAAGGTACTAATTATGCCGCCGAACTAAGCGTACCCTTGCATGTCTGTGGAGCTGTGACTATGAAAGGAATGTAAATTTCACAAGGGATTTTCGGCAATTTGTGTGCTCGTACTCCTTCTCGACATTCGCTGTGTTTCTCTCAAAATTTGGGTAAATTTTATGAAGTATCAGATAAAATAAGTAGCCATGATGTGGATAACAGAATGACGTGTAGAATTGTCAGCAGACTGGAGGCAGAGCAATCCCAAGCGTCTATTTGTTTATGGCTGTGAGCTCAATGTAACTCCCCGTGTCTTCTGCAGCTTGTGAAGACAGTTTCAGGACACTGGATCAACATCAAGAAGACTTTGTTCAGGTCTTCTTGATGTTGACTCAGAACGACGATTGATGTTGATCCACAACGACGAATGAGGATCGTTATTTGGCACTTTCAGCGTGGCGACGCAAGGCTGCTACAGCTTCATCGCTCTCATGTAAGCTGTAATTCTACCACTGGAAAATAAATTTCACGGTCTACAGTTGCCCGACGGCTTCTTGAGATAGCTTTGTATGCCAGAAGACTAGCTTTTTACGTCCTGCTCACTGAAGCACACAAGAGAGCACGTTTAGCATGGTGCAGACATTTGCCTTTACTGAAAAATACCATTACGGATGAGGATGTGTAATGGTTTGGGGAGATATTATGCTGGACGACCGCATTCTCCTGGATGTATCTGACAAAGGCTTGTAACGTTCTACTGTCTATCTGTTGTGTAGAATCTGGAGAATAGTGACTGCACCGGAGAAGGGTTAAAACTACCCTTTATTACAATCTTTAAATTATTTACAATGCGTCAACTCGACGCTAACATACTACGCCTCTGCTTGGGCGGTAACTGAAACAGTAGAATCAAACTAAAAAAATTGAAGATATTCACAAGTAGTAGAATTAAACTACAGGGCTCAATCAATCCTGTATCCTACAGCGCGTAGATGAGTCTAGTAGCAGCAAGATATTAGCTACTAAGCCACATCTAACCAGCAATAACTGCTAAGCCGAAGCTTGCGTACAGCCACGCACAAAGATTTCCCAGACTCTCTCTAACTAGAGACTAGAATATCGATATTTAAACTTTTCCTCCCACTGGTAGAATTTGCATTTCTTACGCGCGCTACCAAATTTAAATACTAGAACATTGATATTTAAACTTTTTCTCCCACTGGTAGAATTTGCATTCCTTACGCGAGCTACCAAATTTAAATATTCTGGCACTGACAATTAGGGAATGAAGGCTTATAGGAAAGTTAATTAAAATTAAATTTAACTGGTTATTTTAAATAAATATAAATCCTTACAGGCCTCGTGCCTGTTACGAGATACAGAGAGGCGATCCTAGAACCCAAAGTTTCAACTTTTCAGGGGTGCAATTGATCCTGGGTTCCTGTTAATAGATGACAACGCTGACACACATAGGGCTCAGCTGGTCGACGATTATCTGAAAAGAGAGGATATTCGCCGCATGGATTGGCCAGCCAGATCTTCTTATCTTAACCCTATACAGCATGTCTGGGACGTTCTTGAAAGGGCAATTTTATTTCTTTCAGCCCTTCGAGAATCATCGCTGATTCGAAAACTGCCTTGCTGTAGAAGTGGGACTAACTGCCACAGGGGCTTCTCAACTGCCTCCTGTTCAGTATATTGTGAGGGTGCTGGCTGTGAGAGGTCTAACATGCTAGGGTGTGAGAGGCGGCCCTAGCCCATATTAGACTCATTTTAGTTCGATATTGCAACGCAGATTTTGAGCAGTCCTGTAGTATAAGATTTACGATAATCTTGCGTACATAAAATGATTTTTGAATGGTTCATCTCTTTCTCTGTCATAAATGTATATTCACACAAAATTTCGTTAAAAATCTTTTTACCTTCCACTAAATCTACAAACTAGCCGTTCGATAATTTTAAAAATAGCAAGTTTCAAAATCTGTTTTTCTTGTTCAATTTTTATAAAATCATTGTTTAAACTAAATTGAAAACCATTTTAAGAACACCCTCCTGTTGAAAAATCTTTGTTTAAAATATGGATGTGTTCGAAAGTTTTTCTAATAATTAAGACTGTACTCTTTATTAAAATCCCAATTGAAGGATTGACTCTGTATAGCGCGAAACTACCTTCTATTAAGACGTCAAATGATGACAAAGCAATCTCCTTCCCACCTTCCTGTAAGTAATTAGAGTTAATGAAGGGACAAAATTTTTGAAGACATATCTGGCACGTTGAGGCCACTAACTTGTGTTCAGTGACTGCCAGAGATTCCTCTGTGGCAAGGATAATCCGAGTGCAGTGACACACTATCTGGAACCCTGCCGTAGTCTTATAATTCTGGCTTTCTTGATTCTATGTACGCTTTTGTAAGCTTGAAAGCTTTGCTTTGTTCGAAGTTTAGTTTCAAATAAATAAACTTTCTTTTCTAATTTTTAAGGTCTCACTAATTGCAAATACTTGAGGCAAATAAATACCTTTGTACCCTTTAAAATAAAAGTAAAGTAGTTTAAAGTAAGAATTAGCGCAAATAAAGATCAAAACATCGCTTACAACAGTCTCGTTGTAATTAATCCAACATTGTAAAAGCGTTGCTTTTGCGGTAAACTCAACGGAAGTTGTAGTTTTCACGTGCAAGTTAGAATATAAGGCCGAATAACGAAAGATGGGGATTGGAAGAGGTTTTTTTAATCTTCCGATAGGAACCAAGTGGAAGCCAGGTCACTGATCAGAGTGTTATGCAAAAAAACTTTCGGAGCTTCAAGGAAATCAAGTTTCTAGCAATTCTAACAAACTGGTGTGAGCAATAATTTTGGGTTCCGGAAAAAGAAAATATCGGCTCTTATCCCAGTAATGGGAAGCAATTTTAAACCTTTTCACTTCCTTTCGTTCCACATATCTGATGGGATGTTTTACGTTGTAGTTTAAAGAACTACGGTTTTGTCCTATATAGCCAAGACAGCACTCACGAAGAATTTTAAAATTCCTTAACCATCTGTCTACCATTCATCCCTAAATCTAGCCCCATATTTTCAAACGCTTAAAAAAGAATGGTTTTATAGTTTTCTTTAAACCTACCGATAAAATCAGATACTTATTTATAAAAGACGGAATAAAAGATTTTTTCTATGGGGATACTTACGAAACTCCTTGTAAAGCAATCTTTCTTATGTTGGACAGACTCGAAGACCTTTAAAATTCAGGGTGAAGGAACACATTTAAAAAGCGAAAAATCCAGAATTTTCATTCGTAGAAGCTAAAATTATTGTTCGCATTAATCTGCATTTCCTAAACATTTAAAAAATCTCTTTAAACAATAATCTGGTCGGAGACGTAGCTTCCATTCCGTTCCTATCGAAAAGTGTGAAAAAAAAACTTGTCCTGAGACCCACTTTCCTTTCTTCCACCCCGTATTCCAAACTGCACGTTAACACCAAAACTTTCCGTTATATTTATGACAACAACTACGCTTTGACAACGTTTGAATAGCTACAATGAAACTGCTGTTAGGGTTATTTTCATCCTTATGTGGGCGAATTCCTAAAGCTGAACTATTTTTATTCATTTTTTACTAACTGTAGACAGAATATCAAATGGTTAAGAACTGATTCAAAATATTCTACGCGAAATGATAACATTATTTTCACGAAAGCGTACATATTCGTTCATTTATTATAGTCAATCGCAAAAATTATAAGGTATTACTCTCGCCTTCTTAGCATGCCTTCGTGGTGTAGTGGTCAGCACGCTCGCGCGTATTCGAGAGGTTCGAGCTCTGGCGAGTGCATTGCTCATTTCTCATGTTTCCAGCATAAAAAAATACCTAATGTCTCTACAGAATTTGTGAGAGCTTTTAGAGTTCGTTTAGGGATTATTTGTAATTAATTTCATATTTATTAATTTAAATTTAATCCGATAAGTTCTCTGCTTGAAT
>KK120219.1:69367-84635 GCA_000611955.2 Stegodyphus mimosarum
TTTGCTTAGCGATGAATATATGATATAACTAAAAATAACATTTCTAGTTTTTTTTTAAAAAATATGACGATTCTTCCTTTTCATCTTTTCATTCAGGATACTGCTTACTGATTCATTTACTTTGTTTCAAATAGCATCTTAAGTTTGCATAGCTTCATTTTTACGTTCGCAATTATGACCCTTCATTAAAGTGCTAGTAATAAATAAGGAAACATTCTACATAAATAAAGAAGGATTATTTTATATATGTTATTTTTAATTATTACTTATTCATGATTCTCATAGCGAATGTAGGTATATATCAGAATGTTTCAACCAAACCTAAAATTGACACTTAACAACAATTTTGCATCTAAACCTTCAGCGTATAGCACAAAGCAAATAAAATATTAGTAAATACCTTTGATTTTATAACAAATTCAATGATAAAGTTACTACTTCTAGTGAACCACGGGGATTTTTCCGTTGAAAGTAGAAATACTTTTTTTAAAATAGGTTTTCCTCTTGTCAAGAGAATTTGCTTATCTTTTCCATTTCCTAACTTGGTTTAGAATACGCTTGGCGAATTGAACGAAAGATGAAACAGGACTGAATGATTCGAAAGAATCACAAAATGTATTCACCCTTCCCATTTTTCAAAAATAGTTCACAAATGTATTGTATTTCCACTCGTATGTTCACATCAGAAAACAAAACGTGAAACCACGAAAGGTTTCATTCTTTTAAACTATGTTTGTTTTTAAGATCCTTATGGTACATAAATCAAATATATCACCCAAATCAGCAAAATCGAGAAACACGATTGTTTTTTCGTAGCAATATATTGGAACATTGCTTTATAAACAACGCATGTTACCTATTTTAGAAGCCAAGCGTCTATTCGAAGGGAAACTTACACTGGATCTTATTAATTTTCAGCCGCAAAATTCCTAAAGGTACTTTAAAAAACTAAATAAATTGTATTTGATACATTTAAAGTTAAATCAAATATGTTAACCAAATTCTTAAGAATAATCTCCTTGGAGGAGTTAGATAGTCAGTATCTTTGGTAAAATTTAGCCCCACGTGTAGGATGCCTTGGCGCTATTTTCCTGATTATTCATAATCTGTTGTTTGGTTTGATTTATGTGATTACGACAAAGCCTCGAGGGCTATCTGCTTAGGGATAAAGATGCCAGCTCATTCACGAGATTCGAGCCTCGGACCGAACTACTAAAGTTTAGCGATTTTACCGCTCAGTCGCTGATGGACCCCTACTTATTCAATTTCTCCATCTAGAAGTTTATTTATTAGTTTAATGGTACCTTTTTCATCTTCTAAGATTTACAAATCCTTCATTTGATACATTTCTATAAGCAGGTAGGTAATTAATCTGCATAAAGCATACAATGATTACTTACGTCGGAAGGAAAAGGTTTTACGAGATACTTTCTTTTGGGAACTGTAGTTTTCTGTGTATTTCTACACAACTCTCGTGCTTTTTTACTTAATAAGAAGGGAAGTAAATTTTTTCTGTAATAACTATATATATATATATATAATAGTATACAAAGCGCAACTGTATATAACGCTGTAAAGCATAAGTAATAACTTTCGAGTTCCCTCTCTTTGCCTAACATGTCGATGATAAATTCTAATTAAATATATTTGTCACTAATTACTGTTGCGCTATCATTATTAACTCCATCAAATGGCTTGATCTCAGTGTTTGCATTATGCTTTCATCAAGGTTCATCCAACTATGATAAGCCATAAGAAATTTATCCGATACATTTAAGCAGAAAGAAAGTTTCCTGCTCTTTTATTCTTAATTTATTAACTAACTAAGTCTAAAGATGATTACTCGAAGTAAATCGCTTATAATATGCTCAAATAACTATATAGAAAATAAAACTATATGACATATATTTAAAACAAATAATGAGGATACAATTATCTGTCATCAGTAGAACTGTAAAGCATTCATAGCAAATTTTTTGAAAATAAATAGTTCAAAATCTTTACATTTTTAAAACTTCAGTCTTGAACGTATTGCTTAAATAATACAAAAGGTACACAAAATTGTACAAACGTTCGTCCTGTACATTGATAAAATATTAAAAAACGTATGTCCATTTTGTGACATCTGATACAAATTACATTAGGTACTATTAATTTCGTGTCAACCTATACCGAATGTAATAATTCTGCCTCATTTATTAGAAAGGTATTTCTTAAAATGTTCCTTATAAATATATATAATTCTTTAAAAAAGTTTCAGAATACGTTATATGGGATTTTCTTCCTCCTTTCAGCATGCCTTTATGATGTAACTATAGTATGCTCAGTGCGTATTCGAGAGATCCAGGTTCGAGTCCCTGCGAGGGCATTGCAAATTTTCATATCTCCTGCATTAAAAATAACCTAATGACTACAATGTTATAGTTATCAGTTTTGTTTCATTTGAGAATGAAAGAAAGAGGTATACATACAGTTTTCTTGAATAAAAAAAACATGTGTCATAGAAAGCTCAAATAAGATTTCTGTACTTTCAAAAGTGTTATTTTTAAGCTCGTAATGATCAAAATAACAGTTTCATCCAGATATATTTCGTAAAAGAAGAGAAAGATGTATCATTCAAATCCAAATTATGTTTAAGGGAAATGTGTAGCTATCTGAAGTTCTGTGATGAGTAAATAATCCTAACTGAAAGAAGTGTATAATTCAAAGTAGTTAAGTAAATCAGCTGCTTGCAGATTCTTTCGTATATGCTTAAGCAATCTTTTCCCGCAAAACATACTTTACAATTACTTAATTTTATGGACTGCGTCTTATTTCACTCTGCTTTTCTTTTGCTTTAATACTAACTGTGTCCATTACGTCACCATCTTTAGATATCGATGAATGCCAAAACCACAACGGAGGATGCCAAACCAAATGCATTAATTATGAAGGAGGTTATTCTTGTGAATGTGCACCAGGGCAGAGACTTCATACAGATGGTCTTACGTGCATTGGTAAGGAAAATAACCCCATATACCTTGATGTTCAATAAGCACGCACTCCACGATTTAGAAATACTAACGCATGTCTTTATTCATGCGAATCATGATTTAAGGCACTCCGCCGAACTCTAAGTCATATCAGAATTCCCAATGAAAAGCTTTTGAGTTCACCAAAAAAAATCGATTAACTCAACATCTTTCTGTCTAATGGCTAGAGTAGCTATCTTTCAGGATAGAAAAGAAAAAACGAATACCCGCATCCTAAAAGCTTGCTATTTTATTTTCTTTCTATGCCTATATCTGTGTTGCGATGGGAATGGCTTTTTGTGTGTGCCTGCATGTGTGTGTGCATATTCTACGTTACTCATGCCTTTTAAGTTCTTTAACGTTTATTCACAATTGGACCCTTGTGTTCAGCAAGGTCATTTTGAACATGTATGGCAGATTTTTTTCCTTTCTTCGATCAATGATCTCAATTGATTCCAATGACGATGAAATTTTTATCCCAGTCCATTCTTACTGCAGTTAAGGTTATGTGGAAGAGAAAAAAAAGTCTAAATGTTTCTGAGAAGTCATGACTGAAACTTCATGCAAAGAAATCGAAAATCTTTTGTAAGACTTTTTACCTCTAAAATGCTACATCTGTTAATAAATCCAAATACTTTCTGATTCTCAACTGATTGTACTCTTACAATGCAATTATTGAAAATTCAGTACTTAATATTTAAGATAATTACGTTTACTTGAGGCTTTTTATTCTTGTTATTATTTCTATTTATCTGATATCATAAAATGTTGAATTAGATGTTATTGATATTACATTATGTAAATTGCATTACATTTTATTTAATATACATTATTCTTCAGCATTCTGCAGCCGAGATTTAATAAACAATAAATTGACATAGATGAACTTTCCAGAGGCGAATTTCTGCACTAAACATTTGCATGTACTAGATCTGATTATAAATTTGCGAAAGGCAGTCCATTTTTTTAAATATGCTTAATTTTCTGTCCTTTAATTTATAAAAGTGTAAATTAAAGAATAGTTTGATTAAATTATATAAAGCAATGGTAGGTTTTAAAAGTATGAAAGTATTTTCTTATCCCTTTTAAAGAGAAGTAAATAGTATATAACGAATGAAATGAAAGAGTCGTCAATAGTTTTTTTAATTTTACTTTGATTAGATGAAATTATGTACGTTTATGGATCATATTTCAGAATTTTATGGATTTTATTAGGAGGGATGAGACTAGCTAGTTTATATTTTTAATTTTATACATATATCGTTTTAAAATGCGCATGAAAGAACTTTCTTCATTCGATAAAACATTTCTGTATTAGAATCTTACGAATTATCACCTCCTACACTGAGCTCCGCGCTTTTAATTTTCTAGATATAATTTAACGTTCCATGTAAAATGTATATCTGTGTTAACTCTTGAAATAATCATCACCTCCTGCACTTGTTATGAAAACCGGGGGAATGAAAAATTTACTTTGTAACTCAAAGACATTTGCTTCAAAATATATTGAGAAAGTGAACCTCAAGAGTCAACAGTTTTAACTTATAAGGAATTATGGCATTTCGCACTGTCTTGGTGTAAGTCCAACTAACGAATCAAAGATCCTTACTTTGAATCCCGGAGAAATTGCGGTAGACTCATAAAATCCTGACTCATAAAATTCTAATAGTACACGTTCCCTCCCGAACTAAAATGTGGTGGAATGATAATTCACTATCACCTACAGGTGGTCTACTGGGTTTCGTGCCACTCTTCAGTCTCCCTTTAAAAGGGCAGGAGTATAAGGATCTATCTGAATCCCCTCGTGCATACTGTCGTGGCTCAAACAGTCAGCCAATAACTTTAAGGTCCATGGTTCGTATCCAAATGAGGGCACAGTTGACTTTACATGTTTTCTGATCTAAAATGTGTAACGGTCTTTACAAGTTATGTACTTTAATAATTTCATTTATATCTTCCTAATAAATTTCATTTATATCTTCCCAATAAATGTTCTAATGTACGTAAATATTTAAAAACTGTGTTCTTAAATTTGTTTTTCACCGAACTCTGATTTCAACTTTAACCTAAAAAATTGTAATACTAAATGAAAAGTTTAGATCTTTCTGTCTTTTTCTTATAATTTCTAAATGAAAATGTCGTCAAATTCAAGAAAATTATATAATTCGTGTTGGAGAAAATTTGGGATTCGTTCTCCCCTAGCAAAACGAAATTGCTCTTTCAGAATCTTAACTCCTCTAAAAGGACCGATGCAAATAGCATGGTTAGAACTTCCGTCCTAAATTTCGTGCCCAACAAGTTCGAAATCAGCTTTTTTTCTATTAAGATCCTTCGTGAAGCAATTACCTTCTTCAAAACGGTATACGGAAGATTGTCTTCTAATTAGCTGCTACATACCTTAGATCAACCTTTATACAACTATAATCTCCTTTAGTGAGTTTACATTATTTAGAAAACAGCTAATTTTAAGGCCTTTCAGCCCTTTTTTATGAGTTAAAAAACTTTTAAAATGATTTCACCTTCCCAAAGCCCAGCTAAGCATTAAAAATAAAATTAAAGCACGAGGCATAAACTATATGTAATGCAATAAAAGTTATATGATTTATTCTCAAGTATAAAATTCGTGCAATTGTTTAATGCATGCAAACTTATAAATGCAGAAGTTGCTAATAACATAAATTATTACGAAGTTTGGTTTCCATATCATCTTGTATTTTGTAAATCTCGGTAGAAAGCTTTTGAAAATAATCAAATAAGCATTTTATTTTTAAAAAATAAAAACATTTTTTTTTTTAAAAAATTCCTTTTTTTTTTTTTGTCTTTGATTATATATATATATATTTACTTTACCTTTCTTAAAATATTTACTCATTATTTCGGTTAAATCTTTTTTTCTACTTTCATCTTTGTTTTTTAATTAAAAATTGTCATCAGTTTATCTTCCAGTTTTAGATATAGACTGACACAATATAAATACTGTATTATTTCCTTTATTTTTTTGGATGAAATGTATGTGAGTTGGGATTTTCTTCAGATATGGTGAATCGATGCAGTATTAACAATGGAGGTTGTCAACATATATGCGATGAATCTCATGGAAGGACTCGTTGTCGCTGCCGACCAGGTTATGTGTTGAATCTCAACGGCCGAACATGCGAAGGTAAGTGTATCTATATCAAATCAAGTGAATCTACCTATCAAATGAGAAAAGTCAGAAGCGACTAAAAATAATTACTAAAACCCATTACACAAAACACGGAAGCTACTTTATAATTCTGGTGCAGGAAAATAAAACTTTTCATAATATTAAGGCCATTAAATTATTAATTTCTGAAAAATTAAAAATATTAAATTCAAACTTAAAACTAAGGTTTAATAATCAAATAAAAATTCAACCACCTAGAAAAATTAAAACTAGAATTGATTAAATGGGAAACGTTAGCCGAGCTAATTATGCATGTATGTATGTATGTGTGTGCGTGTGTGCGTGCGTGCGTGCGTGCGTGTGTGTGTGTGTGTGTGTGTGTGCGTGCGCGTGTGCGTGTGTGTGTGTGTAAGATATAATAAAAATAACACAACGCTGATTGTAAAGGGAACTAAAACCTAAAATTAACCACTCGCACATTAGCTGTACATATGCTCTTGCCTAGTATAAATACTGCTTCGCGAGTTATTATATCACTTCTTTTCTTAGCTTCTCTCAACCTGCAAAATCTCTGCGCTGATATGCTTACTTGTCTAAGATGACGTCGTACTTTTTAACCTATGTGCAGAAAATTTATCGTATTTAACTATGATTGAAAAATAACTTGTCCACAAAAATTATTCGATGTTAATTATCATGGAATAAAAGTATGGTTCCAAGCAGCCACGTCTGTATTCGAGTGTCATCTTGCAGTTACGCAGTTAAACCTCTCAAACGCAAATCCTTTGCAACTTTGTTTCTCTAAGTCAAAATATTAAACACACACACAGATATACAGAGTGTTTATAAAGTCCCGGACCCATTTTGGTGTTTTCTCTTTCTCTATGTATATATATAGAGAGAAAGAAAGATAAAATATATATATATAAGATAAAAAATATGTAAACCAGCTTTATAATTTAATTTAATAATAATCTCTTAATTTCTCATTTTTAATTTGGTTAATTCCTCTTTATTCTAAAAAAGGTCATATTTTTTGCTTTGGATACCTTGGATTGCACGGAACTGCTTGCAAACTGACGCAAGGTCCGGCATGTGCCATTTTAAGGCGTTGTAGTTCAGCATAACTGCGAACTGTGTTTTAATCCCGATTTTCATTGCCCCTATTGTCGTTCACCGATGCAAAATCTACCTCATATGTTAATTGTATGTTTTAGATGCAACCACTACCTCATATGTTAATTGTATGTTTTAGATGCAACCTCTGCCTCATATATTAATTGTATGTTTTAGATGCAACCTCTATCTCGTATGTGAATTGTATGTTTTAATTCTTCAAACTATTTTGATATTGAAAACGCATATACCTTTTCATTTCGCATTCCATTCCTTTATATTACACTACCTGAGCACTGGTCATTCTGTAGAGACATTAGGATTATTTCAAAGCAGGAGATGTGAAAAATGAGCACTGCCCTCGCCGGGACTCGAACCACTGACCTCTCGAATACTCGCGCAGCGTGCTGACCACCGCACCACGAAGACATGTCAGGAAGGCGAAAGAAATACCTTATAATCCTTATGCAATAAGAAGTGTTACCATTCCATAAAATCCTGAATTATTTAACTCATTTCTAAACATGGTCTGGGAAACTTCCATTTCACAATTGTGTTGCCATTCTATGTGTTGTAACATCTTTAAAATATAAATTGCGTGTTGCTTAACTAGTTGAGGGATTAAAGAGTATTGTGAATAATTCTAATAACCTTCATTTTATTTTGATGTTAGAAAAGTCTTTAGTTGAGTCTTCCCAAATTTTTCGGGATTTGTTTTTTAATCTTATATTACGTTATTTTATGTAATGCTTCTAGGCTATTTATCATCCACGCGACCTGACAAGTGCTGCCATTGAACGGGATATAAGCTATAACATTTATCTTTTATGAGCCTGGTAGATAACTAGGTTGCAGACTGCTGGCGTTCAGCATAACAGAATGTCTTTAAAACTACAGCAAACTTAAAAAACTGAAAGATGTAGATTCTGCTTATTACTGAAATGTAATAAGCAGAATTTTTAATAATTTAAATCTTTAATTTATTTTCAATAATATATCTACTTGATATTATTTAAATAATATATTCAAACTGTAATTATGAACATCTGCAGGCTTGTCTTATTCAATAACATATGCATCTAATGCCATATGTTCAGTAGGAAATCGTTTCAGTTTTTAGTAATATCTCTAAATGATGTTTTATAGCAAATTTAATTCATGGGACTTAAAATATATCTGCAATTAATACAAGTATAAAGAAAGTTTCTAACACCATATATTACGTATCTCAGTATAGAATAATCATTTGCCCGCCGCCTAGCAAAGAGTCATTTCTTCTCCCCATCTGATAGAGGAAGAGTTGTAGAAACTATAGCATTGCAATAATAATAAATCTGTTTCTAAACTTTTCTTCGCCTAAGTCAGTTACATCATTTAAAAAGGGTTTTGATATGAAATGACGTCCAACCTGCTAAAAAAATTAAACATTGCATAAACGCATCTAAAACGCATTTAAGGACTATTGAATGAGCTCCAACGGAGATCATTCAATAGTCCGGTGACCCGCTAAAGTAAAGAAATGATAATTTTCTCTTACTGGTCTTATATAGCTTTGGCCCGGCCGCCTAGAAATCTCTAGTACTTCTTGAAATTACTGGAAGGCATATAAGGGCCGGATACGGTTGCAGTTACATATAGGCATCAACTACATTTATTCAGTCACAATTCCAATTACACTTATACAGGGACGGGACAAAAGGTGAACACTTGGCGATTGCAAAAATAAAGACAGAGTAAGGACTTATGTGAACACGTGGGTATGCATCACAAAAAACGCGAACGAAAAGAATTGGTTATCTTACTTATAAGTGCGTCATGGCATCTCTAATATGCTTTTTAGCAACTTAAATTTATATTTTAACAAGAAACAACAGTTATTTCTATCAAGCATACGTTGATCTATCTGTTGCCGATGGAAGAAGACCATTGATAATTTTGTCATTGTAAATTCCTCGCTAAGGAACACGCTGAATGAGTAAGAATTTCTTGATATAAATATACAGTGTCTCTGAAGAGGTGCTATCCTCAATTATCCATATCTAAATAGGTAGATGCAATTAATTAATAGGAGTCTTAATTCTATCAGGAGCGTAATAAATTCTCACGCGCACTACTACATACACAGTACAATTTTATTTACTGCCTTTATTTAATACAGCTATTGGCAAGAAATGTTTGTTTGGCATTAGTGTAAGCGATAATCGCTGCATCTTTTTCTTTCTTGAACCAAAGTATTCAATTTAATTGGACAAAAAGGGCTTATTCTAAAACTTGTAATTTATTTTCATTGGGAATTGCTTCCCACTCACAGTTTGTTACGCGGCTAGTTTTCTACCTAACACTAGTGCTATTCTAGCTGTCCCATTTTTAATTCCATTCTAACGTAAGTCGGGAACTAATCTTAATATCTTTGATAATATTTTTAGAACTTATGTTTATATTTAACATTAAATGTGTTTAAGTATGTATATGTTGACGTAGCATTTACATAAAAATTATTTGAGTCTATATTATATTAAACGTCTATATTTTACAAATTTAACAGATACTGTTCTTTTAATTTAATTAACATGAACAGAAGCACAAAAACATATAGAGATACTTTTAATTAATAAAAATAACAGGTGAGTAAATTTTACTCATTTGGATGATTATTTGCAACTAAGTATAGCTCTTTAATAAAACAAAATGGCCAATTTTCTCTGCTTGATAATATTAACATAATAATCTAAAATCTGGATCATGCCTATTTGAAAATAATTTAAGCCTTCAGAGTGTTCTACAACTTACCACAGCCAGCAAGTAATGAAAAATAAACAACATAGCGAAGGTCACATAGAGCATTTTGTAAGCGCTGTGACGTTTAACGGTCTCGCTGCAAAAGCAAAGCGTGTATGTATGTGCTGGTAGTAAGCGTTAACTGAAGGACTTTAGATTTTGGCTGTAGTAAGTCAGGATGTCATACGTCCAGAATGACCTGTACATTTTAAATCTTAAGGGCATAGTCAGGACTTCGGCCTCCAAATTAGCAAAATAGAGTCTCCTTTAAGATTTAGTTGTTTGTACTAGCTCGAAATCAATATTGGATTCATTTTCATGAAATTCGTGAATTTTATGACGATTCGTCTTTCTGGTGCAAAACACTGTATCCGAAAGACGAATTTTGAGCTAGAGCAAATAAATCTATTATTGCTAACTCTAGTGGATTTCTGTGAAATAGGTATTGCAACGTCTAAAGCTTATTTTCTGTAAACTGCATTTGTATAAAACTAGTAAATTTGAATCAGAATTACAGCCTATAGGATAATATGACAAATTATCCTACATGTTATTTGGCGACTTTCAAAAATTACTAGGGCATAGTACTCATTTCTAGGAGCCTAACTACAGATTGTTTAAGAAAAATCCCTTTTACCACTGCAACGTAGTTCGAATTATTGCTGTGTGAGGACTCTGAGAATCGAAGTTTTGATTCAGAATGAATAAAAAGACCAGAATTACGTATTAGCAAAAAATCAGGAAGTATTTTCTAATTCTTATTATAGCCAGAAATTTCTGATTTGCTTAATGGTTATTTACCAATCAACTTATTCCGCTCCTCTTTGCGAGGATAGCTGTGGAATCTTCTTCAATAATCGGAGATCTCCTTAATAATTTGTTTTTTTTTTCTAATTATTGGTAATCGTATATACCTTGTACTTGGAATGATTAGGTACATCTATTTAATAGTGGTTAATAGTTATTTAACTATGGCTAAAAGATTATAAATAAAATTATCTTATTACGGCAAATCATTTTTGCTTCTGAAATGCAAAAGGGACATGAAAAACGCGCCATTATTAAAGGCAACCAGTGATATTAATTTCTGCTTAAAATCCGTAATTTCTGGTTTAAAATCTGTATTAAGAGGCACTGGTTTAAGATCTGTGAAAACTAAATTGGCTGTAAGAAGAGTAAGGGGTACATTAGACAGGATTTAAAACGAAGTAAACTGGTCTAGATGCATAATATAGTGAAAAGGAAATTTTTGCATCTTTTAGAAGTAAATATGTAGGTAATTTTTTTAATTAACTTCATGGTGATTGTAATCATCTGCATTTTTTATGAGTTAGAATTTTTATTAAAGATAAATGATATGATATTTGCTTCTTTGGCAGCCATTCTAATGCGCAGATTTTCAATTTGATACTGGTTTTAATTAATGTAGGCAATCAAACAAAGTCATCTAGTAACAAACGGTAATAACATGTAGTTTAACTGGCACATGTTTACCTGTGGTGTATAAAACTAAATTCTGACTGTTCAAGTTTCTTGTCACTAATCCTTTTGTCACGCGACATATAGTATAAAGTAGCAAACCGCTATACATTCCTCACTTGACCTAGAAATTCATCCTGTGCGCGCTTTCGTGGTGTAAATCCTTTCAGAGTCCTTTTTTCTGCGGAGGGGCGTTTGTTAAAAATATTTTGTTTATCAGTGCCTTCCAACCATAATGAATGCAAATTAGGTATTATCGATGTCGTTTAATCAGTTACATCCAATATACTCTTGAATGTAGGCACTGAAATGGACTCCATGTGTGCCTACTCATATGTGTCGCCTAACAGAAGGATTTCACATAAAGCAACTACTATCTATGACAAGAAACGTGGATAATCAAAGATAAATTTAATGTGTCACAAGTAAATACGTACCAATTACATTGTTTACTATAATCATGTACAACAGGGAGCTTCCTTTTGACATACCCTGTCATTCTGTTCGAAATGGAAAAGAAACATGTCAACATAGAATTTAAAATAAGTGAAAAAGGCAGCCTTATATTTTAATAAATCTCCTGTAGTTTCGAGGGTGATCACACGTACGTCCCTCTACCTCAGAAACAAATAATTCTTGACACTGCTGATCAGACATCATAGCTTCAGACAGAAATCCCTGGAAAGGTTCAGAAATGTTTTGGTTCTTTAAAAGAGGAGCCTAGATCGGATTATCAATAGAAGTTTATGCAAAATTTACGCCAATCAAAAATTGCATTTGTGTCTATGTAAGGTATTTCTTCCGCCTTCTTCGCATACCTTCGTGGTGTAGTGGCCAGTACGCTTGACGAGTAACCGAGAGGTCCATGGTTCGAATCCCGGCGAGGGCATTGCTCATTTCTTCATCTCTCCTGTTTTCAAAAAAATACATCATGACTCTACAACTGGCGCGCGAACTAAAAAGGTATTGGATGATGATTCTCCACCACCGGGATTTGGCGATTGGGTCCCCAAAACTCCAGTCGCCCTTTAAAAGAGGGAGTATGTAAGGCATTTCTCCTGCCTTTTTCGCATGCCTTCATGGTGGTGTAGTGGTCAGCAAGCTAGCTCGACGCGTAACCGAGAGGTCCGTGGTTCGATTTCCGGCGAAGGCGTTTCTCATTCTTCTGCTCCCAAAAAAATCTTAATGTCTCTACATCTAAATTTAAATGATGCTGTTCATTCGATGACTGCATATGTTTGTCGGTTTTCTTTATTAACCATATTGTTTTTCCACTTGATGCACTTGATTATAACGCTTAAATTTGTTTGTCGATTTCCTTTTCTGGTCATATTGTTTTCCCAATTCATGTTTTTTATTACAATGCATATATAAAGTCTAAAATGCATGTTTCGGACATGAATTCTATATACTTTTGTAGCTTTTATTTAAAAATTAACGTAACCGCAACATTTATATTCTTGGCAACCTACTCCTATCGTAATGATTTAAGAAACGGCGGATTAAATACAACGCTCAATTTATTCACATCATAATGAAAAATTCTTCACATCAAGCGTGTTAATCGTGCATAAAACACATTATCTTGTCAGCAAAAAGCCTTTGTGTAATGAGTGTCCTAAAATAGTTCCCAATTCCTGATAGGCGTAATTATAAGAGAATGCTTTTCAGCGTACTTCAATGCAATTAAATTCCACTATAATTACTGCCACGAATGTCATAAACAATCCGGTATCGTCCACTGGGGTTGACACATTTCTTTATTGGAGAAAACAGCATCTTTTCTTTTTAAATCTGTAATTGAGTTTTTCAAGCGCGCTGAGTTGAAGTTTTACCTATAAAAAAGAGGTTGGAAATTATTGGGAAATTTGTTTCACTGTTATTTTTTAAAGCTTGGTTAAAACAAATTACCTTGCTAAAAAAATGGAAGAAAAAAAAAGATATTCATGTGCCTTTTTTATTATTAGCTATAGATGCCTGCAGTCGTGATAATGGAGGATGTTCCCAAAGATGTGATACAGTTATGGGACGAGCAGTGTGTAGTTGTTTACCTGGATTCAGTCTGGAAAGAAACAGAAAGACATGTGTCGGTAAGGTTTAATTAATAAATATTTTTAATTTTGCATTGTATGAAAATAAAGTTACATATTTTAAAATAATATCATAAAAATATTTCTTGGATTCATAAACAAGGAATAAATGGTTTTCTTTTTCAGCCTATTAGCGTACATATTCAAATATGTTATAAATTTTATTTCTCTAATATTTCAGTGCAAATTTGATCTGTATGAGAATGTCTTGCAGATTTCAGATATATTTCTAAAATATGTAGTAAAACAAATTTATTAATGCACTTAAATCTGGTTATGCAAATGGTTTTAAAATTATCTGTTAAATTGTATTATTTCGTAATTGTAATTTTGACGCAACTTTTGCAGCATTCAAGACAATTTACGCAAAAATATTTTAATGACTAGTTTTGTGTTTGAAAAAGAATCAGACTCGAAATAATTATACCAGTGCGCTCTAGAGCATTTTGCCTACGTGTAGAAACGTTTTCATGAAGAATGTTTAAGGAAAACTAGGCCTTTTTATGTTGAACTTGAGAAAGTGCACGAAACCCTCCTGCAGGCAGTCCTTTTCTGAAAAGTGAAATATTACAGTTTTCTAAGTGAAGTTGTTAAGAATTCTCACATTACCCTGTGCGCGCTTTCGTGGTGTAAGTGGTAAGCACGTCCGACTGGCAAGTGAGAATTGAATCCCAGCAAGCACACATTTGATTTTTCAAGTTTCCTTCACTGCATCTTAAAAGTCTTTGCAACGGCGTCCGAACTAAAAAGTGCTGAGCAATAACTTGTCATCACCTGAATTTGCCCGACTGAGTCTCTTGCCTCTTCCTGGTCTCCATTTCAGTGGGAGAGAATATAAAGAATTATAGCATTTATCTGTGCATTCTCTCATGATATAAGTATTAGGGTGATGCTTATATAACTGATAACTGCGTGATCCGCGGTTCGAATGCTGACGAAGGGCACAGTTGATTTTTTGTATGTCCTGCATCAAAACGTCTAGCGGTCTCTACATAGCAAGAGCCTAAATAAGACTGCGTGCGTTACATTATTCACTAGTATACATTAGTATATTAGTACATTAGTATACATTAGTTTATAATCTGATATCTACAGGCGCGGAAATCTGCTATTTGCACGTCAAATTTTGTTACCGTATCGAAACGGGCTGATTTATATGAATAATTTCATGTCTTCCTCGATTATAATTCGAAGGAAATATATTTATTGGTAGAAATTCCTACCCTATGGCATTTCTAGAAGAGACTAGGGCTTTCAAATAACGCAAGAGGATTATGACGCATTGTTGTTTAGCTCCAGGGGATATACTGCAATTTTGTCTAAATTTAAGTATATGCTTTAGATTATTCAGAAAAAGCTTTATATAAATTTTGTTGAGTACGAGATTGCTAATGAATTTTAAAATGAAAATACTGCACTAAATTTTCAAGACCCAACAAGTAAGTTAACAAGAATGTTTAACTTACTCTTTGCATTCAAAAGCCTATTATATACTTAACACAAAGACATTAATCCATTTTAAGTTATGACAAGCACTATAAAACCCTTAGTATCTTCAATATTTAATCTATTTTTTGCTTTTGGCCTCGTACAGAGGAAGATGGTAATTGTCCAGGAACAAGAATATGAACAACGGAGTTATAGTTATT
>KK120219.1:84666-108883 GCA_000611955.2 Stegodyphus mimosarum
GACAACAGGTTATCTTTTATGAAGATAATAATTTGGGAAGATAAAATTTCTTGTAAGATTTATTTAGTGTGCAATATGATGGAAAGGAGGTTTTAGTCAGGTTCATTTTGGTCAATTTCAGTTTAAACGTCGCATGTGAAGGCTAAGAGTAATAGCAATTCTAGGCATTATGGCGAAGAGCTGCACTTAAGTTTTATCATAAAAGACCTGATTTGAATTTGTATGTGATGTCACCATCTCGCGTAGACCTAGACTACGCCCATAAAATCAGAGCACAGAACCCCAGGTTTTATGGGGCTCCGAAATCATTTTATAATTTCCGATAATCATTTTTACTTCCTTGTACAAAGTAAAGGAAGTATTGCAATCATGAAAAATTGTAGGTATCATATTTCAACGAAAATGTTCATTTTGACCGCTGTAGAATGCAATTTAGCGAACTTTTTGTGTGAAATCTGTACGTAAGGATAGAATAAAGGACAGTTTTTTTTCCCAAACGAATTATAAAACTGATTTAAAATGGATTCAGAAGAGATTTTTCCGTGGTATCTGTACGTACGTACGTACGTATGTATCTCGCATAACTCAAAAATAAGTAGCCTCGAAACGCTGAAATTTTTTATATAGGACTGCTATAATATCTAGTTGTGCACCTTCCGTTTTGGTTGCAATTGACGCCCCAAAAGTATATTAATAGATATATATATATACCCACTCTGTTACTTGGCTCAGTGAGCTCATTTTTTTTATTCTTATATGGTAGTAAATTGCGCATGTTTTGCTTTAAAAATGATTGAATTATGTTGTTCTTATCTTCCAGTTAAAGTCTTTATGCCTTTAATTAATCTGCATACAATAGTTATAGAATTATCAACAATTTAAAAGTTGTTGAAGTGCGACTAAGCCTGATTTTTCTTACCATAGCAGCCATATTTGTTTACATTTGAAACTTAGCAGAATAGTTAATTAGGTCTTTCTGCACCTTCAGTGCCTTTTTGCCGAGTGGGACCAAAGAGAAACTTAGTTTTGTGCACTGAAAAATCTACATTCTTACCAGCTGGCCGAATTGCTTGTTTTTGCGTAGAAAGTCTAATTTTAATTGTAAAAATTGTCTTTTAATTGTTTTAGCTGTATTTGGTGTTTTACATTTTTCTGTATTTTTCAATTTTTAATAAATATATTTTGAGGTTTCATGTATTTTTGTCTTGTGGCGAAGTGAGTACTGAATTAATTGAATGAGGAATCTATCCCTAACGAAATTCCAGGGAATAAGTTTAAATAAAATGCAGGAAAAAATGAGCATAATTTAATATTCCGTACAAGAAAGTCATGTGGTGTACACAGATTTTTGTTTATAATGAAAGCTAGGGAAGTAAGACTTCCAGGACATAAAAAAACTGTGCAAAGGGATTACGATTGTCTTAATAAGGTTCTAATTCTGCTATCGCAAATAATGGAAGGACATTTTTAGTATTACCTTCAAATTTCTGCAAATCAGCATTTTCTGGGGTGAAAATAGTAAACTCTTAACAGAGAAACAAGCTGCATCAGCATAGAGAACACTAATTTTATTGCCGAAAAAAATTTTATTTGAAGGTATCTCGTATTTTTAGATAACACCAAAGGTACGAGAACTGTTACACTAAAAGCTAATTATCGCTATGCTTTGTAAGTACCTTATATACAGGGAAAGGTATAAAGGACCCTTTTATTTCATTCAAGTAAAAGTTAACAGACGGCACCACTCGTGCTTGGAAAATCTAGCCAGCAGTTATGAATTAAACGAAAGTTAATGGATTAACTAAAACTAAAAGTAAATAAACTAAAGTAAAACAGAATAACGCGCAAACTGACTGTGGCTTAAGATCGAAGTAACAAGCCTAATGGGATAATAACGCAACGCCGCCTGCTCTCAATGAAATTAAATTAACAACGGGGCCTTTAGTAGACAAAACATTCTTTGATTTTACCCTCTTAAACCTTCCTTTAAATACTATCTACTTTCTACCTCATTTAAATATCACGCGAGCTAGAAATTTACATTCTGGCAGGAAACTGGAAATGAGGGAGATAGGAAAGTTCATTAACATAAAATAACTAGTTAGAAACTAAACGTGAGCTCTATAATATAATTTGCTTGTTATTCTATCAATCATGTAAAACTGCGTATTGACCAACTCTATGGAGATCACTGTACACAGGTTTTCGTTTTAAAAAGCCATAATAATAATTAAAAATCCAAATCATTGCTTAATGAATCACGAATGTTCTGTTAAGTAGATGCAAGAACTAAAAAGGTTGGGAATATTGGCCTAGGCAAATACCCCTCCGTAGTTTTACCATAACTAACCAATCAATCAAATTTAATCTAACGCTTGTATGGTATTCAACTTGCGCGCTTCTTACATTACTTTCACAATGCACTTTTTGGAATTTTATACTTTTTTCCCTGTGTAAGATTAAGAAAATAGATAATTTTTATTTTCATCATGTATTTTATTTCTTCATTAATCATATTCTGGAACTATTTCTTTAGAAGCAAAAGTATGAAACGAACTTTTAATCTTTCCTTCCCGCTTTTCTTACTTTGTCTTGTTAGGTTACAAACTTACTTGCCTTACTAGGTTACAAATATGCTGCAAAATGCTACGTACCAAGTCGGTGAAATATGATCATTTTATGATTTACTTTGGTCTTTTCCTTCTACAATATTTACCTATGGTTGAAAAATTCTGCAAGTGAATTACCGTCGTCCATAGCTGTTAGCTTCAGTTCAATTTTGCGTTATAATTTTTTTCGAATACTTCGAATACTTTTTTTCGAATAAAATGCAGGAAAAAATGAGCATAATTTAATATTCCGTACAAGAAAGTCATGTGGTGTACACAGATTTTTTTTATAATGAAAGCTAGGGAAGTAAGACTTCCAGGACAATACTGATGAGTCCTTTGAAATTTAATCGGATTTTTCTTCTCTCTACCTTTTGAAGCTTTTGTGCTTTGTAAAAACGAAATAACGTATTTTTTTGTGGCTAACTATAATTTTTTGAAAATCACGTACAAAAAAATATCAAAATGTATTACAATTGAAATTATCCTATAAGGTATTTTCTCCCTCCTCCCTTTTGTCGTGTAATGGTAATACACTTGGCACGTATTCCAGTGGTAATACACTCGGTACGTAGGTTCGAGTCCCGGCGAGGACACTGCTCGGTTTTCATGTCTTCTGCTTCAAAAAAATCCTAAATACTCTACAGTGGCGCCCGAACTAAAAGGTGGTGGATGATGATTCTTCACCACCAGGATTTGGCTGTTGAGTCCTCTAATTCCCGGTCGCCCTTTAAAAGTGGGAGTATATAAAGTATTTTATCCCTCCTTTCTGCATGCCTTCGTGGTATAACGGTAGAACACCAGGCGCGTATTTGTGAGGCCCGTTCAAGTCCCGGGGAGGGCATTGCTCGTTTTTCATGTACTCTTGCTTCAAAAAAATCCTAATGACTATACAGTACTCGATATTAAACATTTTTATTAGTAAATTTAAATTTTTTAAATATGAAAATGTAAACAAATAAAGAGCTTAATAAACCAGAACTTTATTTTATAATGTAAAACATTCATATATTTCATCCGAGTTTTTTGAGTATTTTTAAAGAACGTTAATTAAATTTCCTTTTCAGTTCAAATAGCATTCCGTGAATTACATTCAAAGTCAAATCCAGTGAGGTAGGTTTCAAGAAAAGATTTAAAGAGCCATTCAGTAATAATTCAGTTCCTACACGAAAAGAGCTTACTGCCAGCTAATTACGCATGTTAAGAAGAATTAAGTTTCATTCCTAATGAAATGTTTTTCTCATTCAAATTTAACCCTTCCTCCAAGAGCAGGTACTTAAAATACGCTTCTCCTTACTAACTGGTCCCTAATTAATTTTACTGCTTTAACAGATCCTGAATGAATTGAAAGCTAATCAACATTATCAGCTCTTAACTTATCTGTTCCGTTATTTTTTTCAAACATGAGTAATCAGTATTTTAATTTCAGCTTACTTCTGTTTACTGTGCGAATGACATACAAATAGGAATTGAGAAAAGGTTAGAATAAATTATTTTCCAAGAAAAAGATCTTTCGGTAACCTACAATGCATTGTGACAGGTTTGACTGACGTGTTTAGAAGATCTCGGCTTTTAAAATGCTTATTTGATTATGATTGTAACCAGATGGTTGTTCTTGCATCGACAGGGAGTTTATAAGGTATTTTACCCCTTCTTCCAGCATGCCCTCATGATGTAAAGGTAGCACACTCGGCGGGTAGCGAGAGGTCCGGGTTCGAGTCCCGGCGAGAGCAGTGCACATTTTCATAGCTCCTGCTAAAAAAAAAAAAAAAAAAAAAAAAAAAAAAGGTTGTGAAAAAAAATGTTGCAAGTTAAAAATCAATTCTAAAAATTTCAACATTTCATGCTTAAGATCAATATAATTCTAAATGTTAGGCGGAATATCATCTGTTAAATGCATTAAATTTATTAGTGTATCGACGTTTAACTGCTTAAGCATAATAGACCAATGTTCTAGTGCTTTAAGCCCAAATATCTAATAGAAATATTTTTCTACCGTTAGGGAAAATAGGTCATCTGAGACAAGGAATGGACGAAACAGTAATTTCGCGTCTTTAATCAGGAAGTATTTGTCCTTGATTCTTCAATCTAGATATTCCTTTCTCTAAAACTTTACTGGTCGTTTCAGAAAGATTACGGGACGAAATTTCTCCTGAATGGTTAGTTATATATCCATGGTTGAGGTGAATCGAAGAGATGAATCAAACGAAATAAACCTTCAGATTGAGATAGTTCGAATCACATGACACCTTTTGATAAAAATATAAGAAACCTGGATATTTATACAGCAACTTGTAGAGTCATTAGGTTATTTCGAAGCAGGAGACATGAAAAATGAGCAATGCCATCGGTGGGACTGTCGAATCCGCTCCAAATGTGCTGACCATTACATCACGAAGACGCGCTAGAAGGCTGAAGAAATACCTTATATACTCTCCCTTTTAAAGGGCGGCTGGGGATTAGGGGACCCAGTCGCCAAACCCTGGTGGTGGAGAATCATCGTCAATCACCTTTTTTAGTTCGGGCGCCACTATAGAGTCATTAGGTTATTTCAAAGCAGGAGACATGAAAAATGAGCAATGCCTTCGCCGGGACTCGAAACTCGGACCTCTCGAATACGCGCCGGTGTGTGCTGACCATTACACCACGAAAGCACGCTAGAAGGCGAAAGAAGTACCTTATAAACTAACGGGAAAAAATGTTAAGGAGAAAAGTAATTATCGTATCCCAACTAATCGAATAATGCTTTCTGATTCGGCCAAAATTACCTGAGATAATTAAAGGTTTTTGAGGACCATGGAAAATCTTTGCTAAAAGTAGCTTTGCATTTTTTTGGAATGCAGATAGTTTAATGTGTCTTTTATGTTATAAAAACACTAATTTGGAAGCAGTAATTTCAAGCAAACATTGTAGTAGTAAGGAAATTCATATTTAACTAAAGGCAACTTTATAAGACCCTTAAATCAACATTCTTTCCTTCGGGTGAAAATTTTAAGTTATACAGTTTTCACAAATTTTCAGGGTCAATTTAAGTTAAGACATTCGCAACAAGATACGTAAAAACTTACTAATTGTTACTAAAATTGAATAATAATTTATATTTCTTCGCAGAAGTATTTGAATTTTGTGCACTTTTTCTAAGGGTTATCACGTGATCAATTATTATGACCTATCTTAATTAAATAATTTCTTAAACTGTACCCATGAATTTACGACCAATCATTCAAGATCTATTACTTTTGCCATATTTCTGAAATATACTGCACAGTCGTGTAAAAACCAGAAAACTTCTCCTTTATATTCATTTACATATTTTTACCTGCTTTATAAGCTCTTAGGCTCAGATGTCAGCGAAGTTAGAACAGGAAATGTTACAGTGGAAAAATTTATAAACAAAATGAGCACATTTTATAATTTGCTTAAGCTTTTAGTTAAGTTAAAATAATGTAGTCATATACGCCCAAACACAAAAAAAAACTGAATTTGTCATAGAAAGTATCTATTCCTTCTTTGATTCAAAAGAGCACATGCAAGAGTATAAACACTCGAAATATAATTTATCTAGGAGATTTTCATTGATTTCTTATAATTCATACCCAAAAGGTTCTTTAAAAAGTACAGCAGTTTTGCTTTTTTCCTTCTGTGTTATTGTAGCTCATACATAAAATTTCGTGTTTTTCACATTTAAGTAAAAATACCCCGCTAAGTTAAACTCATATATTATATTCAATTATTTAGGAAATATTTGAAGAAATATGAAGTGCCTTGCAAAGACAATTTCGTTTTCAAAAAATGTTCAGTACTGCAATTTTTTTATTTCGTAGCTAAGATGCAATATTTAATTTTAAAATTAAATAAAATACCTCCTGGTATTTCGTAGGTGGTAGTTAGGTGATATTTTGTAGGTGGTGTTGGAAAAAGTAAAATCTGCTTAACCTTAAATTAGAAACTCTATATTAATTTTTTAAATGCTTCGTTTAACTTAATAAGATTTTACCTGAACAGATATTCTATCTGTTTACGGGTTTAACCAGTCTATACAAGACTGACCAACCTTTTTCACATAAATCGGTTTATGAATCAAATTTATGACTACTTTTCAGCATGGTGCAATTTGTACAGATTTACAGGAAAACTTACATTTTTCACTTGAGTTACAGAATTCAAATAACATTAAATAAGAAATCAGATGCAAAGTAATGAAAGGATATTTTTAATTGCCTAAATGGAATTTTCTTGGTTAATGAAACACAGTAGTGTGATATTAATTGTTCTGATGTAAATAAATACCTGTCAAAATATAATTTTACTTTTTCAAATAAAAAAATGATAGCTTGCAGAGGAAAATTTCAGCCCTTCTCGTTAAAAGTTACTTTTGGCTTCTTTACCTTGTCATCAACGTGTTCTGCTTTTCTGAAAAGATTCTAGAACTTTTCAGAAAAGCAGAGAATATTAAACGTTATTATTTTTAAATCTGCAGTATGTCTCCGAGGAAATGAGCGGAAAAAAGTAAGTATTAGTCAGGTGAAACGCAATTAGTTTTGATCTTCAAAGAAACTGTAGCATTCAAGTATTTTATATGGCACAACTACGATAAATCAAACAAGACGTTCAGCAAAGATTGCATACTTGAAGACTAAGTCTTTTTCTCGCTTTAAAGTGTGTAATATTATTTCTAGATATTTTAATATCATTCAGTGTAACTTTGCTCTTTATTTTTCTATCTACCTAATAATCATATCACAAGAATTAGGAAAATATTATTTTTAAACTCAGGAACGAATAGATTAAAACCAGGAGGTATTTTGTATGATTTAACTTCGTGTAACATATATGATAATATCACTGTACACTATTATGGCTATTAAAATTGCTACGCCATGAATGAATACAATTAGAAGAAAAATTCTTATTTTATAAATTCATTAATAGAAAGATAAAATAATTCAAATTTCAGGCAGCTTTGAGGTAGGCTAGCAAAAGCAGTTAGTATATGGCTGGGCATGGAGTTGAAAATATTTTGGATTTTATTTTGGGATATTGCTGACCATGTCGCTTGAATTATATGCCAGATTCCAATCTCTCCGCAACTACTGACCAGATAATTTTAGTTGATGAGAGGTAATGGAACAAGAGCTTGTCAAGGCATAAGCTAGTAGCCCTATATATTAAGAAACGTTGAAGAGTCAGGGCAACATACGGTTTCGCACTACCTATTGAAAGATGTAGTGAAGTAAGTTCCGATGGTATTAAAACCTCAGTAATTTAATAATGACCAGTCAAAGCACCGCATATGTTGACTAGATGGAACAGGATATGCTCCTAGTGGCAAGCATACCATCAATCCAGATTCTGGACCAGCCTTTCAACTTTGTTGCTCTCGGTGCCTCTGCATACAGGAATGGACAGATCCTGAAAGATTTGCCAGAAAACGTATGCAGCGAGAACTACCAGATACATCTTATCATTCGAGTTTAGTTTGCTTCTAAGATTTTCGTTTCATTTGCCTTCTTTGCTTTCACTGCCCTTTTTAAAATATTAACATTATTTCTGATAAAATCTCTTAAAATTTCTCTATAACATTTTTCTTAGAGAGTTATTTTTTCCTCAGTTACGCATAAAAATATTTCACCTCCAAACTGAAGAGTTGCTAAGAAATTCATCAGTCACCAAAATTTAGGAAACAATAATGGCAACAATGCTAGTGTCTTAACACCCAAGTGTCTAAATGTGATTTATAATCATGCAAAAAGACCGAGAAATGTTATGTTTGCAATCATGGCTTTATTCAACAGCTACCTGACTACAACCAGTGAATGTTCGTATAAACAAGAAGATGATTAGTAATCCCTGTGATTAGATTTTGCTTCTGTGAGTAGATTTCGACTTAACGTTTTTGATTATGGCAGAACACACGATGACTATATGCCTACTGGAAGAGATACTTCGTGGTGGACCTTCTAAGAGAAACTAGTTCACATCTGTATTACACAGATAAAAAACCGCAAAAAAGGCCATGCAGCCAGTTCACGTGCTTAAAATCGAATCCAGAATTCGCCAGAATTGTATTGAACGACTTTACCGCCCGGCCGCTGGTGGGCAGAGATTTCAAATTCCTCGTAACTTTTACGTATCATTTTGCTAAGTTAATGCTTCATCTCGTTTATTATCAGAAATAAGGGATGAAAATCTGCAAAAACACACAGCTCGAAATTTAGTGTCCATATTGACCAATGACCAAGAATTTCTTGAAACGTATTTAACAATTTAGACCGAAATGTGTAACTATGTAGACGATCTTCAAGCCCTTGAACAGATAAAATATCTGAGATTTCAATTCTTCAAATATATTAAACTTACCTGATAAATACATGCAATAAGTATTTTCATATAAAGGGCATGACGGCTGTCCCTCAGCGTACTGCGTTTGGTGAAGTGTTATCCTGTGGCGCAGACGTTGCAAATATAATAGCTTCTCAATACAAAAAACAGAATGTTGTTTTTCCAACGCTTAGTGAAACACCAAAATAATCCTTCCTATAGTTAGTTGAAAAGACAAAAATATTCGTATTATTGGCAAGATATATAGGGCAAAAATAAAAGATGTTGCTAGGGAGCTTGACGTCAGCCATGGTATAATTTCAAGGCCTTAGAAATCATTTCAAACAAAGGATATGCCTAGCAAACGTCACGGAGGAAGTCGTGATCGGAGGAGGATACCGGAAGAAGGTTGGTGCTTAGAGCTATCGACAAAAAGCAACCGGCACAGCACAGCCACTGAGGTAGGAAATCAGTTACTTGCTACTACTGGCAAGCGAATCTCCTGAAAAACTGTAGCCAGATTTTTGCATCAAGGAGAGCTATACACCCGCTGTCCTGTTGTATGCATTCCATTGGCCAGGCAGCAATGTACCTCTCATTTGCAATAGTATAGTGAGCATCGTAAATGGACTCAACAGAACTGGTCTTGTATATTATACTTGGATGAGAGTAGGATCAGTCTGTTGCATTATGGATGCTAACTGATCTGGTGTAAGAGGGGTACTGCTTATTGTCCAGAAAATATCCAGGAAAGGATCGATATCCGCAGTATCATGGTATGATCCGACTCTATGATCAATGGCCGCACGCCCATACATATGATTCCAACTGGGACTATGACTGGCCGACGATACATTAATGATATTCTGCTGCCTCATCTTCGCATGTCCCGTGGTGCTGTCGGTGATAAATTTGTTTTCATGGACGACAACACAATATGTCATCGAACAGTCGCTGTCCAGGAGTGCCTAGAGAGTGAGGATATTTAGCGCGTCGTATGACCAGCATGTTCTCCAGATCTGAGGGCCACTGAAAATGTCTTGGATGTTTTAGGAGGAGCCTTGCTAATCGACAGTGCCCTCCAATAAACAAGGACACCCTCATCCGTGCACTTACAGAGGAATGGGATAAATTATCCCAGCAACTATCGGATAATGTTCATAGTATGACACGGCGTGTGGCATCTTACATTGCCCTTCATGGTGAACATATCCCGAATTGGCACTTTAGGCCAGAATGCCTGTGGATAGTTATTGCATTTTTTTCACTTTTACTTATTCAGCACAATATGACCCTTTTGTCCCATGAACACTTTTTAAAGCCTTCTAGAATTCAGAGCACAATTAATTATTTTTAGTTTTATATCCTAGTATTCCGGCATTATTTTATTTCTTTTGGCAATCAAACACACTTACTTTTTTTACGTGCTATATAGCCGTTTGGGATCCGCCCTTAGCAACTTTCCACCAGTGTATGTTTTCTTTAACAATGAGAATATAGTGTGAAGGACTATCTTTCCAATCCTTTATTTAAAAATAAATATCAAATCAAGCTGAATGCAGTTCCAAATTTAAGATTGTGACTTGCACCAGATTAACCTTTTTTCAAGTAAAACGCTTGTTAAAAAGGTCTCAAAGAACTCACTAAACATTTGCTACCTATTTCTTGTGAGTTTCGCATATTTAAAGTTAATTTATCCCTAAGTAACATGTGTTTCAAAAATATTAAAAATGACTTGGTAATTTTTCACTTGTTGATAAATTAACGTAAATAAATGCAGTGTAGTGATTAATTTAATGCAGCTCTTTTATGAGATCCACGATATATTTATCTGAATCCATTTTACCATTTGTGGTTTGAATGTAAACGTATGTGTCTGTATTGTACTCAACTGCTTTTTTTAATTGCATTGTCGTCAGATATCTTTAAAGCAGGAATTATATGAATTACAAACATATTGCTAATATGACAATACAGTAAATGTATATAGGCTGTCAATAAGTACTTCAATGAAAATGTTGTTCAATGTTGGGATCTTCTGTTCTAGATTATTCTGTTCCGTGACAAGTAAGTGTAAATTAAACTTGCAGAGTGGCAGTAGAAAATCTTGGAGCCAACTTAATTTTTAAAGCAAAGTTTTCAAATTTGTTCTGTTTGGTAAAGGATTTTAAAACTAATTTGACACTTAAAGTTCCTAAGTTTCTGTAACAATGTTTTTTTCGGGGCGGAGATATATTTTCAATGTATTTTCAAAAGATTTGAAATATTTTTTTGCATTAACTGAAATGCAGTTTAAGAGATTTAATAATTTGAATGAATTATAAGAGTCTTTAGTATTTATTTGAGCATATCATTTGAGTAACATGTTGTGTACTTTCGACAGAGATAGATGCATGTGCTCGAGATAAAGGAGGATGTTCTCATGTATGCAAAAGTGTCAATGGAAGAGCTGTATGTAGTTGCTTATCCGGATACCAATTACAGAGAGATGGTAAAACATGCGAAGGTATGTGATAGAAGTTTGAAACATTTTTATGTGAACACAATATAAATTTTCAGACAAAATTTTACAAAACTTTGAAACACATAAGTTGCATTTCTTACAAAATAATTTTTAAATGATTATAATAAATTGTAATGCTATGTAATACCATCCTATTTTGGTGCTTTTATAAGCCAGCAATTTAATGTAAAATTGTTAGTTAACTGCTTATAATAATTTAACTTTTAGTTACTTTGAAATTTTGCAAAATTTAAAAAATATACTGCAAAAAAGAAACTGGAAGATTACAGTTAAGAAAATTTGATGAGGATTGCCTCTAAATGCTTTCTTCATCTCAATATAGCTCAAAATCTCAATATCGATATGTAGAATACTAGTTATAGTAAAAAGTGCCTCGTAGCTAATAGTCCTGCAATCGCAAGCAATTCTTAAAACAAATCTTCTTTGAATTTTCCTTACAAGTTGAAAAAAAGTAAACTGCAAGCTTTTGGGGAAACTTCACCTACTCACTACGAGAATGTCACTTAAGTAGCACTCTATATGGTATGATATTCACCTGTAAGACATGTGTACAATTTTAAAAGGGCTTAAATTAATTAAATCAAATTAATTAAGTCGCTTTTTGCTTCGAGAGCACAGTTTCTGTTTAATATATTGGTATACAATTTTGTTTTAAGAAGAAGTTTGTTTACAGAAAAATGTAAAATGTTCCTCTAAAACGAAAGCCACAAGTTCCATGAAAACTTGCTCATCCTTTAATGGAAAAGAAATAAAAAAATCAATTATGCATTTGTAGTTTAATCACTTATATCTAGAGATGCATTAAATTAATTTTCTGAAGGTTCTACACACCATTAAACTATTCAAATGACAATGAAACACAAACACTGCATTCCAGAGGAAGAGAGGGAGGAAGAAAGTGCTCTCTGAGATGTAACCGATCATCATTAAAAAAAGCGGACTTGAACATTTGTCATTCAGCTCTGAACGACACATTCTTCATCCTTTCATTCAGCTTTCGTTCCCGGCTAAACAACCCTAAGCTCATTTCAGAATAATGACCCTAAAGATCAATCATTAACTTAATGCTTCATATCCGTTTGAGTTTGAAAAGGAATAATGAATCGTAGAAAGTTCTTTCTTTGTCAGGAGCTGTTTTATGTAAGGAAAAGTGGGGTGCAAGGCCCAAAATTTTCTCAATCTAATCATCTTTACTGCTTTCATTCCGATTCGCAGAAATTGCAGGAAAAAAAAACAATAATATCATAAATATTGTTTTCTTCTGAAAGATCCTAACGAGATTTTCGTGAGATCAGTGTAGTAACACTGCATCTATGCGCTGTGGTAACCGCTTAAAAGAAATTAAGTTAAAGCCTTAGTTATACAGGTAACAAAAGCGATGTGAGTAAACTTTCTAAAAATTAATTTCAAATTCTATCTATGAATAACATCAACACAATTTTATGTTGGTTTAGAATTTAATATAGGTAAGACATAATGCAAAAACGTTAACTTATATTTAACAGTTATAAGATAGGAATGACAAACTAAGCTGTAACAATTGGTATAATTCCTTAACATTAAGCGGAAATCTCGGTACATCTCAATTGAGTTACAGTACTGCCTCTCATTTTCAGGATCAAAATATTCTGATCATCATTAAAAACTCTTCAGTCAGAAAGCGTCAGAAACTTTTCAAGCTGTTCTTTAAAAACTGCTCTTAAAGATCTGCCTTTTAAAAATATTTACATGATAAGTAGAAAGGTAATTTATTGCAACACAAAGCTCTCGAGGGCTTTCAGTCTTGAAAGTATTGGCTTCACAGAAGATTTCTAAGAGAAACTAGGTTGTTTTTTGTTTACTCATTCAAAAAATCATAAAAGCTGCTTTTTCTTTTATTGTTTTTCATTCTAGTTTTTCTAAAATGTTACAAAAAAAGGTTACATTTATTTATAAAATTTTGTCAATCTGACAGAAGGAATAAAATGCATATGAAATCATTTAAATTAATAAGCATATGTAAATATTTAAGCATATGAGTAAATTTTCTTCTTCCGTAAATTAAGTATTGTCATTCATAACTTCATAATTTGAAATTATGTTAGAAACATTTAAATGTTTAATTGAATGTTTCCATTATTGATGAGAAATATTTAAGGATCAAACTTTTTCTTTTATCTATTGAAAATAACAACAAGCATTTATAAAGTTATGATACTGAAGCTGTCTCTGTAAGCATTATAATTTTTTTAAATAATATGACAGTGTTTATGCAACCATTTTTCAAAAGTTTAATGTTTTTATAGATGTACACTGCGCAAAAAATAAATAAATAAATGGGACAATTCTATATCTCTCGTTCTATGGGCCGATTGAAGAAATTCAAACTGCGTTTTCCATGTTTCGAAAGCGTGACTTATTATATATATTAGATTTATATATAAGATTGTTCTAACATAGGTATTCTGACACAAAATCAGACTTTTTTTTAAATAACATACCAACTTTTTTCCATATTTCGATTCTACGATTCAAATTATTCCTGGATACTAAATTTTGTAATTTTTGGTGAGAAATTTATGGAGAAATTAAAAAATTTATCTTGGAGCATTTTTTGCAGTTTGCGCCAAGAACAATTCCCTTGGCGAACTTCTTAATTTATAACAACCTATTTTCCTTTACTTTTTTTCATTGTCCACGAGCGGAAAAAAAGTCATCGTTCATACTTTCAAATAATTTTAACAAAGTGCGTAAACCACATTTTCGTTATTATCGCTTATAATAAATACGCCAAATTTCAAAACGCGCCAAAATGTAAATTCACGAATATCTTAGGAAATTTTGAAGAAAAAAATCCAATTTTTTGCAGGTATGTTTAGAAATACATGTACTTTAAGATGATGGCAAAACTTTTATAGGCTATGATTCAAAATGTTTTTCTAAAATTATTTAAAAATACAAATTTTAAAAATAAATCATAAAAAACTGGCAAATTTGGAATGAACCTGTACTGAGAAGTATGAAGAGAAGAACTAAACAAGTTTAATAAAAAAGATATATTAATGAATATCTACCAAATTCAATTAACATTGAGGAGCTAAAATTTTTAGAGCTAATTTTTTTTAAATCTACTCGTACGATTTTTACAAAACTTAGCAGTTTGGCATAATTTGAGTCGTAGAATCGAAACATGGAAAACATTTACATGACATTTCAGAAAAGTCTGATTTTGTGTCAAAATATCTATATTAGAACAATGTTATATATAAATCTAATACATATCCTAACTCACGCATTCGAGACATGAAAAATTTCGTCAATCGGCCCAGTAGAACGGGAGATATAGAACTTCCCCCCCCTTTTTTTGCGCAATGTACACGAAACATTTCGTTTCTCAAGATCAGTACTAAAAAACACAAAGGAATGCGTTATGACAGCATATAAAGGAAGCAAATTATAGCTGTTTTGGAATTTTCGATCATCAAAGAGAATAGTTACCTAAAATTATAGCAACAACTTTGAAATTAATCTTCTCAAGAAACCTATTTTTAGAGAACGAGTTCCTTTACGCCTTTTAAGATTAAAACTCATTTAGTAATTATTGTGCATTTAAATTCTCTTTTAACAGATCATGTGTAATGATCGGCTGTAGGTAAAATATTTTAAACAAAATTATGTTAAATGTTTATGAGCAGCACCTGGCTTTAACTTTTAACTACCAATATCTGTATGTCCTTTCCATGTGAACCAGTTCATTCTGAAATCCATGCAGACTGAGAGTATTTTCAAAGTTGTCGAGTTCCACAATGACGAAGGCACAACACTATTTTTGAACTGTAAAGGACAATCTGAAAACAAAACAGGGATTAAATAATTTCAAGAAATAATAAAAATTTTTTGATTATATTCCATATGTACACAGTCTAGCACAAAAGCTGTAAGGAATTTCACAGTCCCTTGCGCATACTGTCTTGATGCAAATGATTAACGTCCAGCAAGCAACTGAAAGAACCATGATTCGAATCCCGACGATAAAACAGTAATTTTTTATTTTCCGGCGCGCAATGTTTAATTTAAATTTAATAAATTTTCGTTTTGAGAGCGTATTTTCTTTCCTTCGCCGGCGGGACGGCCGGTCCGCTTAGAGAAGATTCTTCTCAGCCTGTAATTGTATTTTCTGTTTAACATGCGAGTAAACAACTAGAAAAATTTGCATTGATGGAACTCCGGAAACGGAGACGTTGTATATAAATTTGATTCTCTGCCAGCTGATCTGGGAACTACCAAAGGTCTCTGCGAATTGGCTTTCAACGATTTGTTATCACTACAACACTATATGTCACAGAAATAAATTAATAAAATCCTGAATAACGTTGGTTGTCAAATGTTCAGTGAAACCTAGTTAAATCTCAAAACTGACGAAGAGTGAAAACTGCGTTTCCGTCAGTGTGTAATCTTCCAATAGACTGCTTTAAAGATATTAGTTTGGAATCAGAAATGTCTCAAACATATTTTAGTTACAATATCATTACTTTTCGGTATTTAATATATGCATATATACATAGTGCCCAAAAAAGTCCTTATCCGCCCTTTATTTTGGTAACCGATAGTATATATCTCCAAATGCAAAAATATTTTAAATATTTTAAATGACGCAAAAATTCTTGTTTGGGCATTTTAAAACTTCAAAATATAATTTTTTTAAAAAAATTACGAAATATAACTTTATATATTTTCCTCCGATTCCCACACGTACGAAAATGTTGTACTCTCGATTAAAAAAAATTAAAATGCAAAAGGTGTGAGTCATGTCCGACAAAAATCGAGCGAGATATTTTAACGTTTCGGGTAATATTTTTTCAAAACTCAAGGATCGTATATAAATTGCAGAAAGCAATATTTAAATTTATATCTAAATAAAAATAAAATACCAACTTACGAAAAGATTTCTGACGTTAACAGATTAAGTGACTAGTATTAATATGCAGAGTGTGGTGAAAAGTTTTAATAAATATATAATTCTTAAGATATTTTAATTTTTAGGACAGAATGCAAATGGCGAGAGTCAGTTGCAAAACAGTTCTCTAAATAAAAAAAATTCAATCTGCACATTCTTTTCTATAGGAAGGAAAATTAAAGATGGAAAGATATTTTTTTAATCATCAGCAATCAAAAGATTGTATTTCAGTAACTGAAGGAAAGAAAGCTCTCTTAGCAATTGTGGGATCGTGTGTTAAAAGCGTCAACCAAAAAAATATAAATCTGAAAGACAGAGTTTATGTTAATATTAAGCAAAACAGACATCTTTATAATTCAAAATATAATTATAAAAGGAGAAATTTTGAGGCGAAACAAAGGTTCTACTCATGGAAGTTTAGCTTAATATTTTTCAAAATATATGCACATTAGTTGCTATACATAATTGTGTCTATAAAAAAACGTATTCTTGAAACTTCTTAATATAATTGACGTTGTACACGCTCTCGCGGATAATGTACAACTGAGCAGCTAACATGACATGTTGATTCCCTGAGAAAAGAAATCTATCAGGATTAAGTTAGGGAAAGTGGCGGATATTCTACTGGGCACCCATATCCAGTAACATTAGTTTGAGATGAGCTTCTCAAAAAATAGGTTGGCCCTGCGGATTAACCTGCTCGAGCACAATTATGCTAAAACCACATTGTCTGTTACAAATCTGTAAGGTGAGATATTATCTTTGAAGAAGTCAGACATTAGTCCATTTAGCATTTTTAATTCAATTTATCTGTACGTCTCACCAATTAAAGTACCGTTAAAAATGAATGATCCATTCAGCATTGCGTTTGATAACTCCCAAAAGTTATTAATTATAAAAATTACAAATTAAATAATATTGCGCAGTACTACATAAAAAAATCATTGAATAAACTTTAACGTAAATAAATATAACCTCGATATATTCTTAATTCTTGACCGACTGCTCAAAGCGAACTATACATCCTTAGAAATCGCAAAGTTCAAAATTAAAGATCTAGATCAATTTTTGCAGTACGGAAATCAAACATTTTGTAGCTTGTGTTTCACAACGAGTATAACATTTTCCTAAATACAAGTGTGGGAACCGGAGGAACGTATACAAAGTTAGATTTTGTAATTTTCATAAAAATGCCATAGCATGAATATTTGAGTCATTTAAAATATTAAAATACATTTTTTGATTGAAAGTATATGTCTACGAAAAAGGGTCGGGAAAATGAAAACCAGATAAGGACTATTTTTGGCATTTGTATATATATATAAAATATATGTCATATTTGTAATGCGTAGAAAAAGACACTGGAACTCTTAATAGCTTTCGATGTCCGTCATGGCTGATGGTTAAAACATACCGATGAAGATAACAAAAACTGAATTTCTAATTAAATCACCAATCTTTATTTTCGCACACAATCGAATCATTTTTAGTAGATAAGATATTTCTAGATAATAAGCAATTACAATATTTTTTTCATGCCCGTTATATCATCTTAGCATAAGAACAAAGGAGGGCATAGCAGCATCGAGATGTTTGCAAGGGGGAAGCTAGAAAGGGAATGCAGCAGAATAATGACGTAATTAACTCGCCAGTGGTGTTTATACTAAGTTTCATGCAGAGGCAAGCTATGATTGGTTAAATATTAGTTTTAGTTACCCTTTTCACGTACCGTTATATAACACAGAAAGATCTCGAATTTTGGAGAATAGGAATTTAGGAAGACAGCATCAAATTTAGAATCGTTAATTTTGAGGTCGCCAATTATTTTTAAAGCAGCTATTGTATTTTTTTGTATCTTTCACACACATATATCTATATATATATACAGCGAACTTATCAACCTTAGTAATAATATTAAGAACTTATTTGCCTCAATAATAATAATTTGAATTTTGATGGAAAATGACGAAATTAGAAGTTAGTAGAAAGAAAGTAGTAGAGCAAAAACAGGAAGATAACTAGATTAATTAACACAAAACCCTACAGGTTTTTTGGGTATTTCTTCCATGCCTCCGCTCCATGGTTTACTTATCCGGCGTCATTTCATAAGGAATGCTAGATCAATCCTTATGGTCCGACACACAGCATCAGAATCTACGGTTCCAATCCTATGAGACATTAGCTGATAATCAATTAGAATAGAAGAGAAACACGCTAATGTGGCAATCAAAATCGCTGAAACAATCTTGCATTTGGCGTACATTTATTAAAACACTCAATTGATTTCGAGGGCAGCTACAGGTCCTTCTTCATCAGGAGAACAAAATTCTGATGAGGAGGGACCTGTAGCTGCCCTCGAAATCGATTGAGTATTTTAATAAATGTACGCCAAATACAAGGTTGTTTCATCGATTTTGACTGATAATCAATGTTTTTGTCATATTTTGTACGATTTGGTTGAGATTTTGTGGCCTAAGCAAACTTTTCCTTTCTCATAACAAATGTTTCTTATTGCTGCTGTAGCGTCATGATACACTTCATTCTTATAGCAAAGATTTTCTAATTACCTAGTTTGGGGACAGTTTATGTTTTAGATGTCTAAACCACTGATGAAGTTATAAAACTGAATATACTTTTATATAAATATTTCAAAACTTTCGACTCGCCTAAATGGTTGAAAAAAAAGCTAAGCTTGCGAGAAATTATGTGACTTATTTTCTGCAGTGTCGCTTGTTGTTCATCTATGCTAAAGCTGAGTAAATTTCAGAAAAACTGTCAATTTATCTACTCCACTCTTACTACTAAATTATTTATTCTGAGAAGGTTTCGTATTTCTCAAGAATTAGCTCAAGAATTTTCGAGATGTACAAAGTTTTCCTTAACTTATTAGCTTATTATATTGCAAAAAAAGTATACAAGCCTGTTTATTTTATTACGCTTCTTTTACGACAGTATTCCTTCTTTATACTGGCCACTTATAGAATTTTTTCGCATAGTATACAAACTCCCATACTCATTTCTAGTGATTTCCGAGTTTTTAATGCTCATCTATTGTGCAAATTTCAGATTAAATGCTTTTCTGCGGTGTATAAAATAAAAATGATTATTTTTATTTTTACAGTTAAGCTTTAAAATTTCTTGAATGTGTAACATGCTTAAATTTTACGATAATTCTCTTCGTAACTATTTTAACACTAAAATGATCGTATGTATCACTGTCGCACTTAAATTTACAATTTTTTAATAATTCATTATTTTCTGACTATTTTTATATAATTTATTTAGTGATGATTCACATATTTAAACGTATACAAAATATAGAATATCGAATTTAATTTGTAGGACTGATATGTACAAATCACTTTGACGTTCAAAACATTTCAAATTGATAATTTTGAAATAAAACGCGATTTTTAATACAAATTAGTGACTGCAATTTCATGCTGGTTAATTTTAACTGTTTCTGAAGAAATTAATATTATCTCAAATTTTTATGACTGCTTTTTCCACCCCTAATTATTGTATGACGCACATTCCCACATATTCTTCCAAGTACACGACAGAAGATAATTTTTCGGCTGTATTTTGTATTTTTTATGGTTAACTAAGTTCGATATGTATGTTATTTTATCTCTTTAGAAAGCTTTCTCGTGAAAGGAAGTTAAACGAGGACATTTATCAAGAGGAAATAGTTCCTTTCTGAAAATGAATCAGAAAACATTTTACTCTCTGTAACCGAAGCATAATTTAATCACGAAATCTTTAAACATTTGACTATTTTTGAATTTTTAGTCTTAAAACTCTGACAGAAATAATGATAGAATTTAGTTTTTAATACTTCGGGCAATGCTGATATAAAGATTTTGATCGTGCAAACGTGGAAAAAAAAGGTCCTGTACAAATATTTGCTGTAGCATAATGCTATGAGAAGCTATTTGGCAGCCAAATCATGCAGATATGTAACTGATGATATTGCTATCAGTATTTGACTACTTTTACTAATAAAACATATCTTACATCCCATTAAAGTGCTCGGAAACAAAGACGAATCCCATATTGCCTTCTTTATTCATGTGTCTATTGCTCCCTGAAGGATTGCTCTTAAAGTTACCAGAAAGAAGCAGAATGAAATACAGACAGCCGGGTGAATTGGCTAGAATATAATTTCCTAAAGTAGATGAAAACGTATAATTAATATTCTATGATCGTTTAAGTGCAGTGTATGCTTAGATGATTCATGAAAACAACAAGCAAATAAATAGTATTATGCAATGATCATTTTTCTGGAAGTTGTCTTAAGAACAGTCTTTGCTCTTGTTACCAAAAAAGTGATTTTCATCTCACAGTTCATTTTGTAAAGCACACTCAGATATAAGTTTACGACGATGTAGTAAATTATGTTGCAGATTTGGGGGGAAAATGAAAGTTAAAAATTTTATTAATTTCTCAAACTACCGTACTTACCATTGGAATTAAAAATGGATAACCTCAAATCTTAAGAGATGTCATCAAGAAATATAAAAATTATTTATTAGTTGTTATTCTATATAACTAAAGTTTTAATCTCTTTCCGAATAAAGTTTCGTTAGATTAACGAGGTATCTATATAAAGTTTCAACTGCGTTTGAATACTAAAAATAATCTCATATTTTTCTATTAAGCGATGAGAAAGTCTGACGTATTTATTGCTTTACTTCACTTATGATGGCTTTTCTGTTAACGTTTTTGCAGTTATTAATGCTTATTTGGCTGATATGGCCACAAATATTTTGTCATTTGAGCCATTAAGCGTAAAAAATCTATCATAAGCAGCCATAAAACTTCCCCGACTACTGCAATGTCACAGTATTGTCTTTCCGGCAGTTAATAAGCTCGTTAATTTCCCTGGTTTACCTGGAAACATTTCTTTCACCAAGAATACTTTATGGTTTATCGATTAGTTTCCTCTTAAGCAAATATAGCGCTGAAGAACAGCAACGGTTCCTAGTTACTTTTTTTGTTTATTTGTACCGTTTGCAGTTACCCTAAAGCTTTAACTTCAGATAAAAATAACTTTTACGAAGCATTTTAAATAAAAATATTTTTCAGGAAATTCTTATGTTTTTTTCCTTGGATATTGGTTCGTTTCAGCGTATATTTATCATTAATTCGTCTTCGTCCTGCAAATATATGAAGTATAAAATACATAAAAACTTACTTGGCTTATTGTTAGATTGGAATCAATGAAAAGAGATGTATGTTAAATTGAAAATAGGAATTCTAAATTGCTAATTTGGAATTTCAGTTTAAAATGAGAGCCTTAAGGTTTTCAATAATAAATTTGGAAATATTTTAGAATTTTATTTTCAGAATTAAAGTAATTATTCGTAATTCTCTGTCTTGACAATTGGGATTAAAAAACATAAATAATTATGTCATGTATAGGTATTTAAAAAGTTTTCTTTGCTGTGTCAATTATCTATGAAACATTTTAGGCTAAAAAATAACTTATTTTTCAATTTTATTTTTAATTCCTAGAGTATCATTAATCTCAAAGTTATTTTTTCCAGTCTAAACGGTGCTAGTCTTTACCATTGATAAATAAAGCATGTATGAATTAACAATAATAAATTAGTTAGCTCCGGCTGCGCACTTGTGTTGTATTAGTCTGTTTAGCTGTTATAACTCTGCTAATTTGTAGTTATTGATTTTACTTATTTAATTACTAAATTCTTGATCTTCGCTAAGTAATTAGACAGGTTTTCTCTGAGGGAAAAGCAATTTTTTAAGCTTATAATATCGATTCCTAAAACATTCTTCCATGTAAGATAAAGACATTCTATAAACACGAGACATACACAAAAGATTCTAGAAAATACATTTCAATCTATGTTTCTAGAAATGATTTTATCACCGATGGAAATAAAACTCTAATTACGGTTGCTTTTTAAGGTTTCCCTTGGTTTGCATGCCAAATTATTTTAAGTTTAGTACTTTTCCTGAACCTCTCATTTGCTCCTCGCATTTCATCACCAGGATGCAAATTTAAAATCAAGTGAACTTAGCATAAATACAGACGAATCTAGAAATTATTCAAACGGGATTTCGCTAGCCAGCGTACGTTACTAGTTTGTCCTTGCTCTTACGCTGAATTCTTGATACGCCTTTTTGGTCATAGGGGTAGGTTGTTGAGTCGCCGGATAGGTTTTGAGTCAGCCTAGTTAGTCTTAAATTAAATTGTTAGTCCAGCACTGTTCATTAGCTTTGATTTTATTGTGAAATTATTTTTACGTTCCACCACAAGTCGTCGGTGTTATTGTAAGCACGAAGTACGTGCATTTGTGGTAAGAGTTTGACAAATATTTAAAGGTTTATTTTACCCTTCTTCTGCTCTGGCACTCTTTACGTCTGAGCGAGAAGTCACCAGGTTATTAGTGAGATCTATTTAACTTTATGACAGCAAAGAGAGTTAGATCCCACAGCTTTTCAGAAACATTTTTCAATTCTGTGCATTTTGCTGCTTTATATGAGAGCTGAAACAAATATTCGAGATCTAAGTGAAACGTTTGCAAAATGTTATCCTTTTTGGCTAGAAATTATGTGGAGGTGTTTGCAATACCACATTAGTTACTTCGAAGAATGGGTGCTTTAAGTATAACTATGTTCTACAGCATTCACCTTCAGACTTTGGAATGTTATGTCCAGGTGTGTCTGTATTACGGGACACTGATTCTTAAAGTCTAGTTGATGTTTAATATAAAATCATTGGTTTACAGTAAATCGATGCTAGTTTCTGTTTATGAATTTGTATAGAATTTTGCCAACTTTCGAAAGTTTAAAATGAAATATTAAAATATTAATGTAGAGGAACCTCATTAAGGCATCGTTGAAAATAGGAAATCAATCGTTTGTAAATGAAATAATAACGAATTACACTTAAAGCACTCGATGATGTCTTGCTCGAGTGCATTTCACTGAAAGCATCGGAAGCTGAATACGATATGCATCCTTGGCGAGCAACAAGAAATTGGATAAAATCATTTACCGTGTTCTTGGGCGCGTTCCAAAAGTGTTAGCAGACTTTGAGTGGTTTTACTTTTCACTCTTATTCATTATTTTTCCGATGTACTTCAGTTCAACTGAATGCTCCTAGTTTGCTGTCACGTGTTAAGGATGTACTGAAAGATTCTATTTCTGCTGATGCTTTCCATTTGATAAGATACCCATGTAAAGAGAAAGAACTGACATTCGTTGCCTTGCACAAATGTGGAAACTAAATAATTAGATTAAACCAATAAAGATTGTGTGCGGAAAGTAAATATCGCATCTTTTGTGATATGCATTTATTTGAATAATAAGAGATGCGTAGCAAATATGCTTAAAATTTTAAAGAAGAATTTTCTCATAGAAATTAAATTAACCGCATTTGATTTCCCATTATACAATTAATTACATATTATTCAATCTACTTACAAAAATGCACATATCGTCACACCCGAAAAATCGCATTTTCTCTCGTCTCCGAAAAATTAGTCCCCTATTATTATTATTATTATTATTATTATTATTATTATTATTAACTGCTCAGTTTCCTTCTTCCGCTGCAAAAATTATATAGGATGTAATTAGTTACAAATACAGCGGTAAATTTTAAATAAGTAATGCAATATAAATGGTGGCTACTTTCCATATCTCACTCTCTCCTTTAATATAAGTTTACGCTGTTCTGGATATGGCATCGTGTTCGAATTTAGGGGACGGACAGTTTATATTAAACTTAAATATCACTAACTAGAAAAGCAGAAATTGGATTTTTTTTAAGTTGTGAATAATATAACATTTTATTAT
>KK120219.1:115785-236321 GCA_000611955.2 Stegodyphus mimosarum
TATGCCCGCAGCGCGTAGTGACACTAATTGTTTTATCTGGCCTCTCCCACTGAGATGACTAATCCCAAACTGTCCTGGCTTTACTTTCAACTGAGGTTTCCTTTATTAAAGTCATATCAGAGGGATCGTAGAATGGCTCGATCTAGTCCACGGTCTTTTTCCTTTCAGGTGAACTACCATACCTCTTACATGCTGAATTATAAGGCGTCCTTCAAATCTGAGATAGAACCTCCAGCGGCCGAGCAGTAAAGTCGCTAAACACTGGTAATTTGATCAGGGCTTCGAGTCCTGGCGAGTGGTCTGGTTGCGTGAGCTCTTTCATTTTTTCCCCATGTATAACCTGTACACGAGCCAATTTTTCTAAGAAAGTCCAACACCAAGGCATCCTTTCTCTTAAGCAGATAGCCCTCGAGTGCTTTGCCATAATCATATAAACCAAACCAAATCAATCAAATTTGGGACAGAATTTTCGAACCTAGGCATGAGTGCTTAATTTTCAACACTTTATCCCCAAACTTAATTTCTCCTCACCCCTTTTCTTATCAGAATATAAACAGAATTTAGTAATATAATCACAATTTTGTTTGGCGCGAGCTTTGTCTATATTCCTAGTTGCTCATCTACTGATTTCTGAATGTCTTAAAGTTATTTTCCCCCATTTTCTACAAAGAACAATTTATCCAGTAGTGCTATCAATTCCCCAAAGAACATTCTGAGGACGTTTTTAACATTATGTAGTGTTTTATCGATTGTAATGCATAGGCCCTTTCATTGACACAATAATTCCAGCGTGTATGATAAGTTTTGACATAACTCCGGATAATTTTAATTGCATTCCTATTTAACCATTCTGCATTATCAGATTGTGGTCGCTAAGAGATCATATTAAATTGATTAATGTGAAGACCCGAGCTCATTTCCTCAAATTTTGAGTACTGAATTGGACTATCATCGATATATGAACTGAACAATTTTATTTTACATTACCGCTGAACGTAACTAGTCCACCGGTTCATTATTTCAGTATGACTCTGTGTTTTAAACTAAATTTATTTAAAAATGAGTCTGCAACTGCTTTGGCGGAAGGTGTACTTAAGAGAATAGTTTCCGCCCATTTCTAAAAGTAGTCGTTATCAGCAAAATTCTGTTTTTATTTATCGTACTTTTAGGATATAGTCCTAATAAATTAATTCCAATTATTTCAGGGAAAACCTTCCTTATATGCTCTTAAATACCCTCATCGAATTAATACCATTAATTCGTCCTTATCATTAATTAGCATGTGCCACAAAACTGACGTAGTCCATTACAAATTCTTGCAACTGAAAGAAATAAATTACTTTTCTCACCATATGTGCTGCCTTCCTCACGCCTAGATAGCCAGATAGTGGCTCATTATGTAACTCATTTAAAATACTTAATACTGGGATGACCATGGCCAACACCCATGACATTTTCCAAGGGTACATTTTATCTTCAAATTTTACTCCTACAATTTGCGTTCCCTCCTTATCAATAATGGCGACAGTATAAAATCAAAGAAAGTCAAGTAATCACGGCATGACCCGTATGCACTGTTACCAAATTTTTGTGGAAATATTTCCTGAATTTCTGGACAGCTAACCAGACCTCCCAGGGTCTCTTTTTAGTAGCTCTGTAATTCTTCTCTGTTTAATTAAGGGCCTTATTAAAATATACAACTGGCTTACCATCCTACATAAACATAACTCCTGCCACGAAATCAGACGGCTCTACAGATTCTCAGATTTACCCTCCGAGTCAGGATATTTCAAGACTGGAACTTGAATCAAAGCAGTCTTAAGCTTTTTTAAAGCTATGTTCGTACCAATTGACCAACCAAACTTGGCCGTTTTCTCTTTAACCTCGACTCCACAATCTCCGGGAAGTCATGAATAAATGTCCTATGGTGTTGACATAGCCCCATAAACGAAGCTAATTTCCTTCTCATAGTCGGTAGCGGGTAAATTTTAATTGCAATTATTTTTTATTCATCCGTTTCTCTCACTGTATGTGACATTTTGAAACCCTGTATATGATAGTTTGTAGCATATCCTTGCTCTACAAGGGGAAATTACAACTCATATCTATCTCATGTGTCACAAGATGAGTCATTTCAGCTGCATTATCAACCAAAGCAGCAGAAGTGCTTACAGATTCTGAAGCTTTTCGCTGTCATCTGCAGACAGGTCTTAAAGATCCTGGGCTGCTGGCTGTACATATGTGTCTTAAATTCCCATTATATCAACCTCCACTGTATCTGCTTGAAAATCAATTCGCACGCTTCCTGCGTTCAATATATTCAAACCCAATATTACATTCCTTGCAAATTCCTCGCTACATAAAAGAGAATGCAATGCTTTTTGCTCTTAACCTGCACACTTAATGTCACACTGCCTATGTATACATAATAAGACACTGCGCTCTCACTGCTTTCCTTTCCATAACTTCAAATAACCAACACTTCCTCATAACGAATATTCTGAAAACGTTTTCTACTCAGAAACTTCTCTGCCACAGCCCATATCCAACACCAGCCATGGTATCCAACAATACCTCCATATCCATTTAATACTACCTGAATGTTTAGCAGTTTCATATTTTTTAACAACTTCGTGTTTAATTGTAATCGAAAGGCTCTTTCTTTTTCTGAGGTGTTTGAACTCTTTAAAATCTAACATCCTTTCTTAATTTTAATTATCACTTTATTTTCTTCGGAGCCTGTTTTTTCTTTTATCACCTAAATCTTTCTTCACACACACTTCGCGATTGTCAGCTTACCTCTCCGACAACATATTCTGCCGGTGAGCATTAATCCTTCTTCCACCGAAACTATAAATTATAAACTTTCTCTTGCAGAGCTTAGATATGAAGAGCATATTACACAGCACTTAGTTCTGAAGTCGATTTAGAGTCAGCGCCTTGTAATCTCCTATCCTTCTCCATACTGATGGGTCAATGCACTATATGTTAGTAAAGATATCTAGTAAAAAACACTTAATGTAGTTGTTAATGTTGATGTTTCTCGTAGTCAGTTGTAGTGGATTTTAATATTATTCTCATGGGAAAATCAGTTAACAAAGTATTTTAAAATGCATTATTAGTTATTTTTAATTTATTAGGCTAGAATGGGTTATTTCTATTTCACTACGTTACTTAAATTAGGTGAATTAGCTCATATTGACCAAAAACGTTATTTAACATCTCCGGTAATTTCCTGCAGTAATTTTGCTAAGTTGTTGATTTTGCTATTCTGAATTGCTAGTGAATCAACAGTCGTAGCAAAAATTTATTACCGACTACATGGTAGCTGAAAAAAAGTCAACTCTAAACGACTCTGACTATTTTTGGTAGCTACTCGTGAAATTTTGTGCGATTTTTTTTTCCGGTTTATTTTTATGCGGTCTCTATCCACCGGCGCGTTATGTTCAGAGCGAAATCTTAATTCAGACTGAGTTAGTGTTGACATTAAGTTATTTCGTAGCAGGAGAGACGAAAAATGAGCAATGTCCTCGCCGGGACCACGAACCTCACGGATACGCGCTGAGCGTGCTGCCACTACACCACGAAGGCACACTAAGAAGGCGGGAGAAATACCTTATACGTTTATCATAAATGTGAATGTGTTAGATTTTTACATGGCAAATAGAGCAAAGAAGAAATGCAAATGGTTAAATTTTCAAGAAACTAACAGTGCAGTGTAATGTCTTGTTTGTATAAATTTTTCTGAGGCAAATTATATCTTAATAAAGGATATAAATTATTGCAGAAATATAACACAAATCATACTGGATTACGAGCTTATGAGCTCATGAGCATGTACTTAATGTAATTCTTACAATGCCTCTGTTCTTGAGTGCCGGTGATATGATAGTTCTGCATTTCATACAAAAAACATCCTGTAAATTTCACTGTTCTTTGTAATGAATTTATTTATATTTCTAACTGCAGTGCAGCCTTTTGTGTAAAGCAGCTGGTTTAACTTTTATTTCAAACGTCCTTCTTTTTATATTCTCTCTTTAATTTTTTTACAATAACAGTAAATTTACTGCCAGATCCTGCACGTCTGATTTAAAAAACTCAAATTTCTATTTAACTGAAACAAGTTGAAAGTAGCTGAAAATGTTTATAAACTATCATTTAAGTTTCTAACCAGTTATTTTATGTTAATGAGCTATCCTATCAGCCTAATTTCCATTTCCCTGCCGGAATGTAAATTTTAGCTCGCGCGTTATTCAAATGAGGTAAAAGTAAAGATTATTTGAATGAAGGTTGCAGGGCGTAAAATGAGAGAGTGTTCTGCCTGCTGGAAGATCATTTTGCTAAATTTGATTCTCTAGCGATTAATATTCGGCGGCGTTGTTCTTGCCATTAGGCTTGTTTACGTGGACTTCGGTCAGAGCCAGCATGAGCGTTAGTAATACTGTGAAGCCGTTAGGCCATACTTAATTTCTTTAGTTAAGTCCATACATTATAGATTTAAGCCGAAATTGTTGTCTTCTGTAAGCACGAGTTGGGGCCGGCATTAAACTTTATTTAAGTAAAGGGCCCTTTACACTCATTCACTATCTCTGTGGTACTTATAAGACATAATGTAAATTCACCAATATAGAGTTTCTTATGCTACCTAAGAATTCTAGAGCTATATATATCAATCGCTAAATTGACATTTATATATTTTTTTCAAGAACATTAGGCCACCTTTAAAATGTTTTAAACCATAAACCTTATCTCTAGGAGATTCTTTACTAAATTCATACCCAATAGTGACATTCCTATAGTTATTTATGGAAATGTTTCCTACAATGAACAAATATTCTAAAAAAGTTATGGATTTTATACATTTATTACTCTAAAAAGGCCTATATGGTATAGCAGTCATATAAATAATACGAATAATATATAGCAGTCATGGAACTTACAGTGTAGTAGTCATATACTTAAATGATCAGAATGGTGATAAAATCATAGTGATAAAATATCTTTGTGGTGTTTTTTAGACATCCTGTAAATGTCATGTTTAATGAGTGTTGATAAAATGTCATAAAGCGCCGAAATTACTTGTAGTATATTCAGTGTAGCTAAATGGACCTGGAAGTTTATTTTTTCAAACTTTTAAAAGAATGGCAAATATTTTTAAATATAAAATGTACTTTTCCGCTTTTAATGTACTTAGCCATTCGTAGCTTTTCAGTGCTTATCACAGATAGAAATTCAAGATTTTCCACAAAATGTAGAAAACAACTATAAACCAAATTGCTTGTTTTTCTATTAGTTACTTTGTATAGTGAAAAAGCATACATTATTATGTTTGTAGCCCGGGACATGAAAATATTAATTGCGCATGCCTCTGCGAATTTTGCGCGTAAAGCTGTGATGTTTTTTAATTCTAATTCAATCAAACTATTATGAATATATGACTGACTGGAGTTTCTGCTCTACAGGAAGTATATTAAAGTTATGCGTGATATTTAGAATCCTTTTATCAATAATATTGAAAAGCTTACTTAAAGTTTTCTACCTTACTTTTAGAAATTATGTTATTGTAAATATTTATCTAAAATGAATGTTTGAGGAAATAAAACTTGTAGCCTCTTTTTTCGAGCCCCTATGTTCTAGGCAGAGTATAAGCTCAAAAATTAATTTATGGTGGTATTTATAAGTAATAATATATCAGAAAAGATTTAAATTTTCTTTCCTTTCGTTAAATTTAGCTTTAAAGGCAGCTCATAGTTTTTAGAGGAAAAATAAGGCTGTTTCTAATTTCACTTAAATGCTCGACGAGGAATGGAAGCTGATGTGATATGTATGCTTATTTTTTTCATTCTTTCACATAGATTACGTAAAAGAATTAACGTGTGTAAACTATCTCTTATGAAGTAACAAGTGACAGCCTGCGTTATTATAACGGACAGATTACAGGTGAAATCCATTATGATTTAAATTAAAAATGGCCACCAAACTATACATAGAAAAGCTAATTTGCTTTACGGCTTTCGATTAAAATCTTTATTACTTTTTAAATAATGTGTTTATATAGTTAGAGAGTTGCTTGTCATCATTTCTGAAGCGATCCAATGAGATTATTGTCTCTTTTCTAATCATAAATGTAAGACAATTTGAAAGATGTACCGTTTCAGTTCAGATTGCTCTGTTTTTCTAAACAATGTTAGAATTGAAACGTAAGTTCAGTTAAGAATTTTAATTTATCTGGTGAGTACGTTATTATCTTTATGAAGGGGTTTCTTTGGCTAGTAATGTAACTCAAATTCCAGGGATCTGAATTCTTCAAATATTCGCTTAACTTTTGCAACGGGTACTGATGGGCTATTTAAGTTCTCTAAGCTTTTGTTCCTTCTTTATATTAAATTATATGTGCCAAACGTCTGAAATCCCCAAAGGAATGTTTTGCTCATGTCATCCGTGTACGTATTTTATATTAATTGGCACAATATGTGCAACTATTTTCTAGCGAAATATTTACATGTTTTGTCTATAATATAATAAAGAGACTTAAGGCATAGATGTGCAAACGTGAAATAGTGGCTGTTTTTGCCTGGTTCATTACATCTTCAAATATCTAAATATTGATAATGTGTCCTTTTCTAATTTGAAATTTTCTCCATAAACTTCCATTAGGAAATCGAATTTGGAAAATTAAAATTAAAATAGAATTTTTCAAGGATCTGTAAGAACCATGATCCCCTACCCATTTCTTATTTTCATGAACTTTGCAAAAATATTTTTTTTTAAATATTTGGAATAGAAAAGGTAATAATATATAAAAAGTACTAGAGTTCAAACCATAGTTAATCTCTTTCATTCAAAGCTCCAAACAGAACTTGTCAAGGGAAAAGTGTTCTGAAGCTTTAAGTTAAGTCAATTAACTGCGCAATTTTTTTTCTGCGCCAGCACACATTTTTTGCATTTTTTAAATTTTATTTTATTTTTTCAAGAAGCCAAAACCATAACATGAAGCTTCTCATTGAATTTTTCCCTTTTCCCTACCTTTTTTTGTTGTCCGAACACAGAAATAGCAATATAGAGAAGAAACTGCGACCAAATAGTAATAAATATTACAAGTAGAAAATTATATAAATATACATGCAACGCTAAAAATTTTTTGCAATCAAGGAAAATTAAAAAATTAAAAATATACAGGAATTTTAAATACTAATTTTAACTGTAAAGCTCAAATGTTTTCTTACTAGAAAAATTGATTGTAAAATGTAAGGCAAAAAAGGGCCTGGTTCGAATGCGTAAATAAAAATACTTTGTGCTAACGTGTCTATGAAAGAAAAAAATTCCATTTCATTACATTAATTTATTTAATCAAAGGAACTTAAAAGCGTTTGTTTGTTCTTAATATATTCTCAACATAAGGTCCTCAGTATAAGACTTTGTTATCTTTAATAAGACAACAAAGGCTTAAAGATCTCCGAAGTTTAATCCTTTGTTTTCTTCAAAAACAAAGGATTAAACTTCGGAGAACAAATGAATATTTGAACTGAATACATTGAAAGAATTAATCAACTATTTTTGGAATTCTAAATATTATTGGGTGAGATTCTTTTTTGAATCTCAAAAATGTCTCATAGAATAAATAAAAGATAATGCTTTACGGCGTTTATAAAAAATCTCGTTTGTTCATAATGTAAATAATATGGTCATAACTCTTCATAGATAAATTTAGATGATATTCATCATTCTTTCATCATTAGGATTCTGATCGATATAGCTTTACGTAACTGTCTCCTTTTAAAATAGTCACGCTCGCTTGGCGCGTAATTGATGAACGACACAGACGTCTCTAATCGATTGCCTTTCAAGAAACGCGCTTATCATTGGACATGTCTTGCACGTAGTCTGCAAACAACTATGGTCCCTTAGCGATGCTTTCTCCTCTTTATTCGCATACTTCGGTTACTTCCTTAAAACATGATGTAACATTATAAAATACATTCCTCCCTGAGGAGCACTAAACTCTCTTCTCAGGTCTTTTATGACTTACGGTTTGTTAAATGAGAGTATTCAAAGTGTCATTCGGACGATGGTATTAAGTTTGCATACCAAATATTTAAGATTACAAAATTACCATAAAGAAATTTCATGCAAAGAAACTAGTTTTCCTAAAAATACTTGTTTTGGGAAATGATAAAACCTGATGCATCCCTGCGCAAGTTGATTGAAATATTTAAAAACAGTTAGGTGCTATGTCACGCAGTGCTGTTTTGCTAGCGTTAAAAAAAAGGGAAGTAATTTTTTTAATAATTTCAAAAACTCTTTCTTCATTGCTGGTTGCAGCATTTAAACTTTTTAAGAGACTTAAATAATATTTTATAAAATGTACAAAATTATTATTGCTGTATCTCTAATTTTGCTTTTGTTTTTTTATTAGTACCTTTAACTTGTGTAATAGGAGACATATGAGCGTAACTTCTACCGGGTAAGCATGTATTCTGTGAAAATGTGTGTACGCACAAATAAATATATTTGTTTCTATTAAATATTTCGCATCTAACATTAACTTTTCCAGTGAATTTTTTGTATTTCTGCTAAGTTCCAATATTCCTTTTAAAATTTCAAATGTAACAAGCTATAGGAACACCTTTACCTGAAAATAAAAATTATACACTCTTAGACAAAAAAAAAGCACCAAGAAGGAGTTATTCGAATGGGACGAAAATCGGTAGAAAACAAAACATGTGTAGAGACATTAGGTTATTTCGAAGCAGGAGACATGAAAAATGAGCAACACCTTCGCCGGGAATCGAACCACGGACCTCTCAGTTACGCGTCGAGCATGCAGACCACTACACCACGAAGGCATGCGAAGAAGGCGGGAGAAATACCTTCTATACTCTCCGTTTTAAAGGGCGACTGGGGTTTTCAGGACCCAATCGCCAAGTCGCGGTGGTGGAGAATCATCATCCACCACCTTTTTTTCGTTCGGGCGCCAGTGTAGAGATATTAGGTTATTACGAAGCAAGAGAGGTGAAAAATAAGAAACGCCTTCGCCGGGAATCGAAACACGGACCTCTCGGTTACGTGTCGAGCATGCAGACCACTACACCACGAAGGCGTGCAAAGAAGGCGGGAGAAATGCCTTATACATGTACAGAAAAATAAATGATTACAGTTTGAGAAAAATTCGATGATTTATTGAAGTGATAGAGCTTTGCAAAGTGAAAAAGTCAGTAACGCGTTTCTCTACCTCTGGCCCTTACGCAAGCAGTTATTTGGTTTGGCATCGATTCATAGAGGTTGCAGATGTCCTCCTGAAGGATATCGTGCAAAATTCTGTCCAAGTTAGATCATCAACATCCCGAGCTGGTTGGAGGGCCCTGTCCATAATGCTCCAAACGTGAAGCATTAACTCCTCAACATCCCGAGCTGGTTTGGAGCGCTCTGCCCATAATGCTCCAAACGTGCTCAATAGGACAGAGATCCGGCGAACTTGCTGGCCGTTCGGCAAGCACTAAAGCAAGCAGTAGAAACATGTGCATTGTTGTTGCGGGCATTTTCTTGCTGCAATGTAACCCAGGGTGGCATGACATGAAGGGCAACACAACAGGCCTTAGAAATTCGTCGACGTACCGCTGTGCTGTAAGATTACTACGAATGACAAACAAAGGGGTCCTACTATGAAATGAAATGGCACCCCAGACCATCACTCCTGGTTGTCGGCCTGTCTACCGGAAGACAGTCAGGTTGGTATCACACCGCTGTCCTCGGCGTCTCGCTGGTCATCGGGGCTCATTTCAAAGCCAGCGGGACTCATCACTGAAGACTATTCTACTACAGTCAGTGACATTCCAGTGCAAATGAGCCCGACACCACTACAAACGGGCTTGACGTTGTACAGAGGTCAATGGTAGTCCGCGCAAGGGGCGCCGTGATCTCAGCCCCCTTTCTGTGAGCTGACTATGAATGGTCCTTGCGGTCACTGAAGCACTAGTTGCGCGTACAATCGCTCATAATGATGCATCTGGGGCTGTGAATGCCACTCTGATGATTTCTCGGTCTTCACGTTCTGTCGTTTCTTTAGGCCTACGGCTTCCTTCTTGACGCTCTGTGCGGCCATGGTTCACCCGTTCCTGCCAGCATCGTCTAATAGTGGCATCGCTCCTGCTCAAATATCGAGCTATTCGCCAATAAGGCCAACCGGCTTCTTTGAGCCCAACTACACGACCTCTCTCAAATTCTGACATCTGCGCATATTGTTCGCGCACCTGTATGCCAGGCATATTTACTGTCTACCAGAGTACACGGAATGAAATTCGGGAAGAATTTATGACTTGAAATCGTAATTTCTCCTCTTAAATATCCTTGCAGTTGCGCAGATCAGATGCGCTGTAACGACAACCGTTCATTCATTGGCAGCCAAAATGTAAAATTTTGCATTTTCCGTCGATACCTGTATGCATATCAATTTGTGTCCAATTTGCTCTCTATCTTCTCAGTGCGTCGTGGTGCCTCGTTTATTGCACTGCTGCTTAATAAATACTCATTATCTAATGCTGAAATTGATTGTAATAGACACCGTGTAGAGTCTTTTAGAATTTTTCGAGGAAAAAATCCGCAACTCCAAATCTCCAGAATACGCATCGAGCGTCCTTCCAGTTACATCACAAAGGCATGCAGAAAGGGATAAAATACCTTATAATTGGATATGTGAAATTGGGATCGCAGTATCGCTTTTGAAATCATACCATTACATACACACATAAACGCCACCAGATATAAACGAACAAACTCGTAGTGATTAAGTATTGAGATACACAGATGATTCGGTTTCTTTCCATAATAAGAAATAAAAGATTAAAAATATCTTATCTATTCTTCTAATTTTTATGCTGACTTCTATACTTAAAGAAATTTGTGTGCATGGGCGTATGAGTGTTTGCTTTTAATGTGCATAATATTCGCCATTCACATTAGAATAACTTTATTTACTTTCATTCTTTTTCTGCATTTTAACAATTATAAATGATAAACAGAAAAGCAGCGCAGAAACAAAACACCTGATTATCTATCAGCGAACATCAGCGAGATAATGCATGCATCTGGCTCTTCATAGGCTGAAGGCAAGAGAGACATTAGCAGTATAGTAACTAAATTTTGAGTTCGAAATTTTTTTATTGTACAAGGAAACTAAATCACTGTAAACAAAGCAGATAAATAAAAAATATTTAGAAAATTTAATTTATTATTTTATGCGGAAGAATATTGCACCAGAAAGATAAAAAACTTATACTTTACGCAGGTGAAGCTAAAAAATTGTCAGACGTTAAAAGAAGTAATTTTTCCCAGAACATTTTCCTCCAGGATGATAAACGTGAACAACTGGAAATGAAACTCTTACTAATTTGCTTCCCTTGATATTCTGTCCATTCAATGTGTTCGTTTTCCCGCTGTAGTCATTCCTCGTGCTGAAGTTGATATACACTGACGTTTGTGAAAATTGCAACACCAAGAAGGAATCGTCATAATTGAATGCAATTTAATACACAGTTGAGTGGTAGTGGTACAAATAAATGATTAAATGTTCAAAGCAAACAAACAAGAACAAGAGATCAGAATCAGTATTTTGTGTGGCCACCACGCGCCGCAATAAGTGCTGCTACACGACGTGGCATGGAGTCAAACAAAGTTTGAATGTCTGACTGAGGAAGAGCATTCCATATCGTTTGTACGCGTACCCAAAGTTCGTCTGCAGACGCAACAGGACGAGGATCACGAGCAAGACGCCGACCAATGACATCCCACACATGTTCAATTGGCGACATATCCGGGGAACACGCAGGCCAAGGAAGAAGCTGTACCTGCTGCGCTGCAAAGAAGGATTTAACAATCCGAGCAGTATGAGGGCGGGCATTGTCCTGTTGAAATACAGCGCCTGGCAAGCTTTGAAGGAAGGGAACAGCTTCGGGCTGTAGAACTTCACGGATATACCGGTTGCTGTTCAGATTGCCCACAATTCGTAGCAATTGAGATCGTCTATGATATGCTATGGCGCCCCAGACCATAACTCCGGGTGTTCGTCCACTGTGGCGTTCGATAATGCACTCCGGAAGGTGGCGTTCACCGGCATAGCGTCTGACACGAATGCGGCCATCATGGTACCACAAATTAAAGCGGGATTCGTCAGAAAACACGACATGCTGCCAATCAGCACGCCAGTCTCTATGCTGATTGGCCCATTGTAGCCGCAGGCGGCGATGGTCGTGCGTTAGGGGGATCCTGTATAAAGGAGTCCGTGCGCGCAGTCCACACTGCAGCAGACGTCTACGAATTGATGAAGCACACAATGAAACACCTGTAGCTATTGACCACAGTGCTGCCAATTGTCTAGAGGAAGCTGTACGGTCCGTCCGCGCCATGCGGACCAGGTGTCTATCATCGCGAGCTGACGTCACATTTCGGGGTCCACTCCCGGATTTCCGAGTTGTCCGACACTCGTCCGTCCACTGCTTCCAAACGCGCATCACTGTGCTGCTGTTACGCTGCACACGAGAGGCTACTGCACGTTACGACAATCCAGCTTCACGAAGGCCGATGATTCTCCCTCGTTCAAACTCTGTAAGTTGTTCAAATCTCGCTCTCTTTCGTCGACGAGGCATAAGTACAGATTGAGTTAACGTTTACCACTAGCAGATAACCACCGATAACCATACACGCCTCGCTACAGCCGTCTATTTATTCGGATCCATCAGCCGTTCAGAGGGCGCTGCTCAGCATACGCATGCGCTACGGATTTGCAATTCTAATCATTTGCATATCATGCGCTACTTTGCATTTCCTGAAAATTTCAGCTCACTGGCGTAAGTCCTTCATGGTGTTGCAATTTTCACAAACGTGAGTGTATACATCTTGTTTTCTTGAAAGCCAAACTTTTAATTTAATATTTGTTAGACATCTTCCTAATTTAAAGAAATACATAGTCAAAGAAAAATCGTGTAAAGCGTCTGTTTATCATTAGAAGAAGAAAAAAAGTTTGTTTTATATTGGACAGAAGAATTTGCGCCCTCTTCTTTGCCCGCCTTGTTTCTTAATGATTTCGTTTTCTTTTAATGTGAATAAACCTTGCGCATTCGTGATTTTATCAGAGGTCTAACTTCTTACTTTGCATTCTTAGCATACGAATGACCAGATTCTCGTATTGCAGCTATTCAACTAATTTTCCTTTGAGTTCAATCAACTGTCTTCTTTTATGCTATTTTTCTGTTTATTATTTAATCTTTTAATCTTAAAATGCTTTTTCTGCTTTTTAAGAATAAATATGAAAATAAGTAATAAATAGTATGCAATGAATACGAAAAGTTCGTAAAAAATAATTATGCAACTTCAGAATTGTTTCCAGTTACATCGCTAATCATCTTTGTCTGTGGACCAAACACTAAAATTGATTTTTCTGAAATTCTAGCACGCTATAGTGCGCATACTGCTATCTAATTGGTCACGAATGCAAGGACTTTAACCGACAGTAAATTTTGCCAACCGAAGTCTTAAGCATGTTAAGTTATGACGCAGAAAAATTTCAAAGAAGTTCTCACTTTTTGGATAACTCTACGTAGCAATTGCAATAATAAATGAAAGGTGATGTAACTAAAACTTCACATATCATTCGATTTTCGAAGACTAGAAATATCCACATATTAATGTACTGTGTGAAATTTGTTGTCGAGTGTTTAGCGTGATTCTGTGAATTTGCTGTTGCATTGTGCTCAGCAAATCGTTGTTAGTTACATTGTGCGTCCATCCATCATAGCTGCCAAAAAACATTTCGTCAGCAGTCGATTAAAATAACAATTATAATCTAAAGTCCTTTAATAAGAATAGTAACCACTCAGGCTTCTTTGCGAAATGTTTTGCACGCAAAGAATTTCTTTAAAAATATGCAAATATATTTATATTTTCCTTCCCCTGCAATAAATTATTTAATTAAAAGTTACTGTACGTGATTTTATGTCATATTTTGTTTTAATTAACTGTAATAAATACTGTTTAAAATCTGGAATGATTACTTGCACTTTAAAAGCATAAAGCAGACACGAGCTTCGTTCTTAAATTTTTGGTTGCATGTTTACTTAATTAAAAATTAATTCTACATTAAAATTGAATATGAGATGCATTACGAGTCTTTTAAGAAGTAAAAAAGGTCTTCGTATGAGGAAATATAGGAACTGAATGAGTTAATTACGATTTTTTTATCCGTTACTTAAAAGAATATTTTTTTCCAGATGATTCGTAAGTATTGATTTAAGAGCTTTCTTTGAACTTTATGCATATAAGTCATGAAAGAAAAGTACCATCAATTCATGTTAAAAACAAGGTTATTTAAGGAGATATTTGATTTTTCTTCAGTTTTCTGTAATATTATACACTTTTCTGAACTAACTACGTTTACGAAACATAGCTATGCATAAGATATTTCTCGTAAAACTCTTACTGAATATTTTCTTTCCTTCCCATATAATTAAAAAATTTGAAAGTTAATGGAATTTCGGGTTTCCTCCGCTTACAGTTTATATGCATCACTAATATATTGTTGAGGATTTTGTGCTCAAAATAGACTATTGGAACTCACATTTTCAGATATGTTGTCTGTCCTTACACAGTTGTATATTTCTCTAAAATAATTCTTCTAATAAACTGGAAGATACTGAGTTGTAGCATTTTTTTCACCCCTTTAAGGAGTATTAAAAATTACTCTCCAATTTTCTCGTTTGTAAAGCATCTAAAATCGCTTCACTATAAAGATTTCGTAATTTGAAACAATCAGTTTTGTCGATTAAGTATTAAAAACGTTATGTGAGTAATACTTATAGTTCATTATTTTATAAATTATCTTCAAAATATATTAAGTGATATGAAGAATAAATTTTTCGAATTATCAGCATATCAAACTTTTCTGTGATCAAGACCTTCCTAGAAACAATCTTGAATATGTTTGAAAGTAAGTTAAAAATTTGTCCTCCTCAACAAAACTTTAATGCAATTATGGTCAATCTCTTAACTATTACTTGTATTCGTATCAAATTAGATCCGAAAGTGGCAATTACTTGCATAATGCACGAGAACCAAAACAAATGTCTTTTACTTGTCATTTCCATAATGATGCTTCCCATTAAAACGCAAATGACCTGAAAAGAGGAAAACATAAAACTAACCGAATCACGTCTGTTCGCTTGTTCTTGAAAAGGGATTACAGAAAGTATCAACAGTTATTACATCCATTTAGAAGAAAATTAAAGAAATCTTATTTATTTTCGATTAACTAGTAAACGTTTTTAAACAAAAATTTCAAATCTAGTCAGAAAATATACAGCATGCGTAATGTGCACAAAACTGTGCTTTGCGAAAAGATTAGCTACCCAATTTTAATAACTGTAAAATATAATAATATAAAAATTGATATTTTCAACGCCAAATGAAATTCTACTTGGCAAGTATATCTAAAATCTGTTAAGCAAATAAAACAGATGTCGGCGCAACATCATGAGATCATAAGCTTACATGCATTTCGCTGGAAGGTACAAGCATAATATAGAAGGTCGTAATATTTAATGTTTTATTTTAACGTTTTGTCACACTAGTTACTTTTCGCATTATCGAATAAAGTGTACGCGGGCAATGCAGTGAGTGGATGTAAAACGTGAAATTGAGATTATTTTTAAAAGTTTGGGGAAACGTCCATGATAATTCTCCATCTGAAATACCTGACAATTTGGTATAGACAGTTGAGACCAACAGAGATGTGAGCAAATTCCATGGAGAAATGATTAACAGAGGGTCAAAACAAATGTAAATAGCGGGATGTCGCCCTAGGCAAAGGAGATCTGAGAGGAGTGAAACCAAAATCTCGTTAAACTCTACGAAAAATGCTTAAGCCGAAAACGAAACTATGTAGAAAATGCAGAATTGTATCTGCATTCAGAAATATTTTTTATTTCAACAAAAAAATATTTGCTTCGTTTTTATTTCAAGACGAGCCTTACTTAAAAAATAACCTTCTATTTAACGTTACATTTCGATAATTTACCATGAATTTAAGTGCTGAAAGATTGAATTGTTTTACGGATTTTACGGAAGTAAAAAATACGATTAAAAGTATAATTATTTGAGTGTTAGAGCATGAGATTTTTATCAAATGTTTAACAGTGAATTCCAACAGACTATGGATTTCAAGTAATCGAATATAGACACATATTTTAAGGTCATTCATAATACCTTAAAAATTGCAAAGTTAATTGATCAGGATAAGAAACTACTGGATTTTCAAATTATTCCATTAGGTACTAGGCAAGTAGTGGCGCAATACTGGCGTAACAGTTTACTGTAAAGCACCGTTATTATCAGCTATCCCGCTACAGTAAATCCGGTTTATAACGAAACCAGGATATAATGAACAAACCTCTTGGTACCGAGATGTTTCATTCTTTAGATGTTTTGAAGGATTTAGGATGTTCTTTACATGGACTATTGCATTTCTGCTTTGCAGCCATTCAAATTTCTGAAAACATGAATATGTGCTGATTGAACAGATTATTGATGAAATTATGTTCGCTTTTAATATCTTCCAGAACGGCATATTTCTTATCCTTTAGTCTGTAGTACAGAAATTTTCTGGGTCAAAAATTTATCCGTACATCGAGAAATAAACGCATGGCATTCTATATCATACAGGTGAGTATTATTCGAAGAATACACAGTGGCTTTAGGCGAAACAGTATCTGTCGGGAGTACAGTTTATCCAAATCTGCAATTGATGTCATTCGGAAAAATCGAGGCTCAATAATTTCTACTTGCGGAGAAAAATTTGGATACCAGATAAAAGTTTAAAAAGGCCGATCATAAGGATGTTGAAGAAATATTGCTGAAATGGTTCACCATCTGAAGAAGCCGCAAAAGTTATCTGAAAAAACGCTAATTATAAATGTATATTTTAGATGAAAATCTGTAATTGGAGGGATAGGTAAAATCCATGACAGTTATGCTAAGTAATTTATTGTGCAAAATTATTAATGTTTGGGGTAACTGAGAAACTACGTAAACGAAATTTAGAAATTTTCATGTAACAATAATGGTAATTTACTACTAAAATGGTTTTTAAAGCTGGCATTATTATTCACTTCTTTTGGGAGATGTTTAATCACCAATTTTAACACTATTTTGGGAGATAATGCATATTTTCCTTATCTGATCGGATATAGTGAACCAAATTTTCGGTCCTTTGAAGTTCATTATAGCGGGGTTCAACTGTGTTTTCTTTACTATGCCGTATTAAAATACTTAATAAATTTTTAATAATATAAAATATTCCATAAAACCTTTCGAGACAGGAGATTCCCCAAAGGTTATTAATATAACTGGCTACCTGGCATGTATTTTAATAATATTAAATAACTCTTCAGAAGCAATTTTGCAGCTAACATTCACACTATGGGCATATTCAAGCATGCACTAAAATATACAGAATTTCTGTCAAATTCTATCAGTTTCTCTTGACGTCATTTCCGAGAAACAGCACTTTTACGAAATTTGAGATGAATAATATTCTGAAGAGATTTACCTAAATTTGAACTATGGATTAGCCTAACTTTGAAACAAGCAAAATAATTTTTTAAGCTCTCTACTACATTGTTTGCTCCCTCTTAAATTTTGTAGGATGTAGCAGACATTTTCTAAAACATTTACTACGTTATTCTAAAATTCTACCAAGTTCTAAAGGATAAACGTTCACCTCGTTTCATCATATTTTTGTTTTTTTATTATTTCCAAAAAGTCAAGCATAACTAGCTTCAAATAGATATATTTTTTAGTTAACAATTTGTTTTCAATTGATAAAATTGTTGTGCTATGAAGAACATTAAAATAAGATGCCCTGCTCTTATAAAACGCAATGGACCTTTTTTTGGGGGGAAGGAATTTATTTTTATTTTTACTTCATCTATTTAAATAATGTACAGATATTTCAAGTAAAACAACACGAAATAAGTTTGCTTCTTGAAGAGCAGCGAATCGTGTTAGATTCCGTCTAATGATTATACAAAACTTATAAGGTATTTTATGTTAATTAACACATTTCTGTCATTTGGATATTTACTTAAACTTCTCCCTTCATTAGCCCTCAACTGGACGCAATAATTTATGTCTCTTTAAGGCGAGGGTTTGAATTTTTTAGATATAAAGCTTTTGGCAGTGATGCTCGCATCTTTACTTTCTATGGTCCAGCTCTGCAATTAGTATTCCGGCATTAGCCATTTGATAGCCGAAGTTAAATCGCGCCATTGATGTCTGAGCCAGCTTAGTTAGACCACACAGGGTAGTCTCAGCCTACGAATCCATTTTAAATTGAAAATTCAACTTCCTATTACTTTTAGTTTAATAACCGCAAATGACGGAAATACACACAAGTTGTGCCTTCTGTTAAATTCAAGTTTTAATGAAAACGTTTACTTAAAACCTACGCAGGACTCTGCGTTTTTATACAGACGGAGCGATATTTGTTTGAAAGTCTAATGCGATCTGAAGAACATTTTAGTTAGCATTACACAGCTAACTAACACCAAAGGTTGAATTTTCGCTAAATTTTAATGTATAAGTAAGGAGATGCCAACTTTATAGTACCAGACCTTTTATCTCATCTGACGTCAAAACTATAGCTGCGCTTCATATACTTATTTAAGGAAATTCACAAATTAAGGAACTTATTTTAGGATCACTGCCTAAATCGAATAAAAATAATAAGAAAACTATTTCATATGGTATATGAGTATACTTAAATTTTAATAAACAGTTTCACGATATTTTAATCTATAAGAAACTGTTTCTTATATTACAAATTAATTTAGCCAGAGCAGAAAATTCAGAAAAAAATATTTATTTTTTATAGTACTTCCTTAAAATTCATATTCTAAAAAAACAAATGTTTTATTTCGTTAAAACTTTTGTTTCAAAGCTCCTTTTTATTAGATATGCTTATTTAAAAATGGCTGTTATAATAACAATTTAAATATTAAATTATTCAAATTGCTAGAATACACGAAATACATATTTTCATTGATTTTAAAATTATTTTTCCTTCATTAAAAAAACTTTGTAAAATGTTCGACTTTTAAAGCCTTCATTGACTAAATCATTAGTCAGTTTAATCTTACCTTTGAGGTAATATTTATTAACAAAAGTAATTCTTTTCATCCTGCAAAATGTCTAATTAAGAACTAAAGCTTTTTTTTTCTCCCAAACTGCATAACAATGTTTCATTTCATCAACGAATAAAAACCAAAACAAGATATTTTGATTATTACATCTCTTTATTTGTTCAAGTTTTAAAGAAAGAAATAATCCATTACAATTAATGAACTTATACACGTGTTCCGGAAGAAAACTATTTATGGAACAATTTTTTTACTCCTTACCGCTATATCGCCAAGAAAAGTTTTCACAGCCAGCTGTGTTCGTTCCAATTTCCTTTAAGGACGGTTAATATGCATGTTTGTGAATTTTGATTTTACTGAATTAAAATTATGCAAGTAATTCCTCTTTGAAGAATTAAAGCGTTTGTTTTATAGATAGAAGTTATTTTATGTAATGAATTACCGGGAACATGTAGAAAATGCAAATAGTTTGGCTTAATAAATGACGTTCAAAATTGCTATTATTATCACAAATGTTTTCATATTTTCATTTATGCATTTTTTAATAAATGCATGTGCCATTCGAGGCAATTTTTTCGGCTACAGTAATAAACTGCTTGCATAGTAATTCTTTATACATTACAAGCTGTTCATAACGTATTTATTTGTAACTGAAATCGTGTAACCAAACTCCTGTTTGAAATTCTGAAAGCTCACTTCAAAATATAAACAGAGTCTTGTTTTCTAAAAGGAAAATATCCTTAGGAACATAGTTTTATACATTTTTTGTAATTCCAGAAATACGCAAAGCGACAACAGCTCTATTTGCATATTAATTTATGGTACTAATAGGTTTCAGATTTCATTCTGAAAGCTAAAAATTATGCTTTGCAAGCATAATGAATATTTTTAGAAAGCTGTATTTGACACACAATCATTGAAAGAATTTCTGAAAATGCGCTTTGATTTCATCTTCTTCCCTCTTATAAGCTACATTCTCTTTGTCTGATTTTGCGAAGTTGTTCATGCCTTTTTTAACAAAAAATAACAAAATTTAAAAATATCTTTTAACAAAAGATATTTTTAAAAGGGAAAAAAATGTAATAAATGAGAAAATGTTTTTTTTAAATATTTTGTTAATTCTTCTTACCTTCCGAAGCTTTGACTTTTTCTGCAATCACATTCCGAACTTACCTATGCAAAAAAGATAATGTATTTCTTATTTTTCTTTGGCGCTTGCAGGTGTAAAAAATAAAAAGTCATAAACAGAGTAGCGTTTATTTCCCACCTTCCTTTGAAAACTAAAGTCATAAAACGAACCAACCTCAGTTTTATTCTAAAGACGCCGAAAGGGGAAAGAAAAGTGTTCTTTCTACCTCAGCTACAAAGTTTCGCCACCTGAAGCTTAAGAAAGTACTTTAGTTTTTGAGATCTGCGTCACAGCCAGTGGTTCGAAAACAGAGAGAACCCAGCGCCTGTCTGGTTGGTGACCTTGCAGTTGGTCCGAGTGGCGCCACAGCCTTGTCCCGGTCCCCATTTGCTCTTCCTTATCATTTGGGGGAGGATGCTTTTCTCCTTTCTCCTCGGCTCACATTCGAAGAGTGGCGGTTTCACTGAGTGCACGGCAATGTGGTAGAGTCTCTCAGAAAGCTCTTCAGCATGGTGTGAACTCTGTTTTTTGGTCCAAGCAGCACGTGTGTTCTTATGCAAAATACGCTATAAAATCGTAGACAGAATTCTTGAAAACGTTGAAATAGAGAAGTAAGTAATTTCAGTAACTTGAAACATAGAATTATTGAAAACATTGTAAAGTTAATGCGTGGTGCTTCATTTAAGCACGTTGATCCGGGAATAAAAATCATGCATACTTTTTATTTTTCCGTGGAGTCTGCTCTTTGGGAGTTATATTTTCTTTAAAATTGTTTTCTATTATGAAGAAAATAATTCCTGAACATTGGAAATATTTCTGAAAGAAAATATAAAGCTCAGAGCTTATATTTCAAACGTCTACAAATGTATTTAAGCGATGAATTATATTACAACACTGAAATAAATTTGAAGAAATTATACTAAGAATTATGCTGTTTGTTCATAGTTATTCAAAATGGTATTCTTGTATATGATATTTATGTTTGTTCGAAATGTCGCTTATCAGCTTATTTAACAAAGGTTTTTCCCTGCAAAGCAAGTTCGTCGTCTTTGCTTTCGGGTAACATATTTTCATTGTACCATTTAAAATGTGAATACATAACATTTCATTTCGAGATAAATAATATACTGCGCAAACAGTACTAAAGGTTTCATTTTTAACTTAGTGTTACTGATGAAGTTTTAAGAAACGATAATAAAGGAATGAAATAGATTTTTAAACAAAGACGTCTGTCAAAAAACGATTCTAATTAAAGTTGCTTCATATTATTGCACATATTGGCATTATGTATACGTATAATATCATCATGTCTTGCTGACATGATGATATTATACGCGTACATAGAGACAGACTGTATTAAATGAACAGACATTTTATCGTAGTTCATTAAGTAAAATGTTATGTTATTAAAAATACCCTTACAGAATTTTATTTCAGTATGATTATATATGTAAGTGTGTACATGAAAACATGGTAAGATTCCTTTTTTAGACTGAACTTTCATTCTCATGTAAGTTTTCAATGTCAATAAAATTTTACTTTGTTTATAACTTATTTAAGACTATCACTTCTAAATAAATAAAAGTTAGAATTCTATATTAATTCCTCAGAGTTTTGAAAACTATTTTAAGGGATACGTATAGCGATAAAAGAATATTTACTTCTATTACAATTAACCATTTCTTCAGCTTAGACTGTACTGAAAGCACTACTTAAAATGCATTGCGTGTAAATGATTTTCTTTCAAATATAAAATGTATATAATTTATTAACTTCCTTTTATAACATAGGAAAGGGCAAATAGATTTTAACTCTTAATTCAGCTGTGAAACTAGTATGGTTAGCAGCATGGAGTTATAACACAATTTATATTGTAGCTTGATTTTTATACATGAAACGCTTTAAATAAACAAGGCTTTGCTTTGTAGCGTAAAAACAGTTTAAATGAATGTGTAAGACTTAGAAAAATTTGCATATTTAATGTTATTATTATTAACTGTGTCGTTACCAAAGCATATTTTAGTTTTTAAGTTGTTTCGCGAATCTAAGACGAATGTATTAACTTTTCATCAGTCGGAATGCATTTATAGTGCTACAACAACTTGGTATCATTCTGTATCAGTGTAATACGTATTTTGAAATAGCTGTCTAACTGTAATCATTGCAGTTAATATCGTTAACTTTTTAATTTTATCTAAACATAATGCAATGATAATTAATTTTTACCTCATTTTCAGTATATTTAGAAAACCTTTGCTATAACTGAATTAAATTTTCAGAGCAAATATTTTTATTATTCTCTCAGAAGCTGTTGAATTGTTCGAGTCCTTTATTCTTATATATACATACAAAAGCAGACAAAATTAACATATTTAAAATGAGGAATTTAAATTAAGACAATTTGCTGTGAAACATCTGCAAATGCATGATGTAACCACTTGCTTAAATGCTATGATGTGCAGGAATACCTTTAAATTTAATAATAATTTCTTAATTATGAGCTATTAATATTATATTAATCATTTAGTAATTTCCAGCTTTGGATCCGTGCTTGTCCATTTCTGAGGTATCCATATTTTGAATGCAGTACATACTGTCAGAATATGAAAAGCATCAATCTCCAATCTATTTATATCTAATAGTATATGGAATTTAGAAAGAAGCTTCAAAGCTATTTAAATGTTTCAAATTATTTTCTGTTGCAAATAAATCAGTCCAAAATAGTTACTTATTTCCAAAATAAACATTTAGCTCGCTTTTTTATTATTTAATTTATTGTAAAGTTAAACTCATTAAATGCTTCACTTACATTAAAGAATTTAGATATTTTACACAAAATTTTAATAGCATAATACAGCTTTTGGAATTATATAACTATCATTGTAAGTTCCTTTATTTTAATCACATTATAGAGTTTTAGAAAAAGAAGTTAATTAAAAATTAAAGGAAATTGATTTAAAAGGAAGTTAATCGAAGTTAAGTTTTAGAAATGAAGTTAATTGTAAATGAATGATCCGAAATTCATATATGAAGTTTATGTTCATGAAATTTTTATTAACATTATTAAGCTCGATGCTCTCTCACCTCGAAAAAGAGTAGCATCTTAACAGAAAAGCATCTAAATTTTAACCCAGAAATAATAACACATAAACGATTCCAAGTAATCTGCTGGATAGAAGTTAATTAATAAAGTTAATGTTTGGTTATTAAGGTAGCAAAGCAACGTAACGGAGTACAACGTAAATTTTAATTAATAATAATTTTCTGTCCGTTTTCCATTAAGATAATAAGACTCTGCTTTCCTCTGTATGATGAATATCTATTTAATATATACATAAATCATTGGAAAATTTAATAATCATGTTAAATTACTAATCAAATATTTTAAGCAGTCATATTATTGAACTGATATCTAAAGAGTAAACATGCAGGGAAATAAAGTTACGTAAGAAGAATCGCAGTTTTAATAAAGCTTATTTAATAAAAGTATTAAACAAATGTGTCTCGATTTTCATGCTATTCTGTTTTTATACATCTTAAGTACGCTTAACTTCTTATAAACTCAGGAAAAACAATTTAAGTAAATTTAAAAAAGGATTAAAAGTAGACTGATAACCATTACTAAACTTAATGGATATTTTGGATCTTAAAGATTTGCCTAGCTGTTACTGGAGATTTCTCCCTGTTAGCAATAGTTTCCTTCTCGGTCTACCGAGAATTTTACTTCTTTAAATGGTATATCTCCGAAGTCTTTTTTACCAAGCTTTCATCTTGATTGCGATTTTCCTCAGTAATTGTTCTCTCTCCGATATTTCTTTATTTTCATTGTCAGAAGCATCTTTATTTTAGAAGTATAAAAACTGTCTTTACTTATCTTGTTGCTCTGTTAAAGGTAATCGAAAGTCGCCGACTCGAATTATTTTTTGCTTCCCAAATTTTCATAAATTAAAGCACAAATAAAAATGTGTTCTTTCGTGAAATTTGCCTACTCTTCCTTCGTCGTTGTTAAAGCAAAAGCTTTCTTTCCAGTTTTTCATAAATGAGATTTCCAAAGCATTTTAACCTCAGTATTGTAGTTTCACTGCATTTGTATTTGTAGTTTACTTTTCCTCTGTCCGTTTATTTCTTGCGTAAGCTACTTAAGATACATGCCCGTAAATGATCCTGAAAATTTTGCTTGAAGAAAACAGATCTTGCTATCTCATCACGAATGTGATTCACATTTTCAACAGTTATGTTTTTTTCAGTCCATAGAGCATAAAATTGTCTTCTTTTGAATTCATGCGATAAAAATTTATTATATTAACGTTCTGTAAACTGTTGACCGTTATTTCCTGAAGAACTTTTAGCGTTTGTTTTACTTGTTTGTTTTTGGTTATTTATTTAATTTCTTGAGACTTTCTAACCTTATAGTTCTTTCTAATGGCCAAATTTCTATGGGTCTGCAAATGTTAGTATGCACAAATTCGGAAATATCAGGACGCCGCCTAGCTTTGTTGTAAATTGTGATATCGTTCGCCTACATTTAATACGTATTTCATAAACGGAATATTCAGTTTTGCTTACTGATAACCTAACATGCGCATTTTTTGTTTTGGTTTTGATCAGTAAAGTTTAATTGATTGCATCCTTTTCCCTCGAAGGTGGCTTATCATGTTTTTGAAAACATTATTACAAGTAATGTTCTAAATTTTCATACATTTTATCAAACAACAAAAACAAGATGTTTCATTAGTTTTTTTCCCAAAAAATCAGTTATCATTTCTTATTCTACATAAAATATGGCATTTGAAATAATCAAAAAGCAACCTTCGATTGACGTATATTTTGAATAATGTTCTATCAGTTTCAAGAGTGATCTGACATAGGTCTTTTCTCTTCGAGAGAAAAAAAGCTTTCCAAACATGAGAGCAGTAACAAGCAAATTTATAGAAAACTCATGCGGCGGAACAGACAGAAGATAAATTTTGAAAAGAATTGGAATGGATAAAATAGGGAAAGTAAATGTTCGTGAAATGTGAAAAACTTCAAGGAAATCTAATTCGCTAATTGATAAAGCTATGAGGATAATTTTTGCCGAATCAAAATCAAAATTGATATTAAGCGGCCAACTATATTAAGTATCGAAAATTTGTTTATTTTTCCTTTTCGAGCTTAAAATTTGTAATTTTTATGCGAAATTGCAATATTGCTTTAGTTTGATAAATGTATATCAAGCCACACTGGTAAGAAGAGGAATATAAATCAAATATCCTTGAAATCGGTAGAATTTTAAATTCCCCTAATTCAAGGCTGCTTTTTTGTCTGATTTAATTTTTTGCAATGGTATGTTTCTCTTTTGATTTAACATGTCACTTGGTTTACAGTATGCAAAACATGCGTAGAAATGTAGCATGAATTTGAAAGCGAAGCTCTATACTGTACTGTACAAGAATTCTGCAGGTCATTTCATCAATAACCGAGATAACTCTAAGTCTTCTGAAGAGTAAGGCTTATTTTGAAAACGTAGCGTTTCAAGTATTCTCATAAGGGGAAAGTCAGAAGGCGTGAAATTTGGTGGAAGCTGAATCTGGCATCAGGTCTTACTTTGCACACAGTGTGAGGAGAAAGTTATATTTACTTCTTTGGAGGAATTACTTAGTAAAACACCTTGCAAAATCCATTTCTTTTAAGAGTCTAGACAACAGCAGCAGCTTCTTAATTTGCTTTTCCTGCATGTATAATTATTTTAAATGAAAGTTTGGTTTAATGCTTTGTTGCAAAATTAACTAATGCCAGTTTCGTATGTAGATTAGATGCATGAAAATATTTTCTAATTATATGTTTCTTAGCACTAAATAAACTTTAAATAAATTTGAACGGGAATTTTACCTTGCACATTAAAAAGTTCATGATCTACTAATTGCACTTAAACACATAAGTTACTTCCTGATTTAATTTTTGTTATTACTTGACTTATATGAAATTGCTGCAATATCGATACTTGGATCTTCTGTTTATTAATAACACTTATTTTGTTTTATATCAAAAACTGTTAAAGATCTAAAACATAAAAAGATAACTGTTAAAGATTCTAAAACTTTCAGAACCATGTCAGTTTCTGAATACAACAAAGCTATATTATTCAATAATTAAGAATCTGTTTGTATGTAAACTGCGCAAAAAAAGGGGGCAGTTCTATATCTCCCGTTCTACTGGGCCGATTGACGAAATTCAAATCGCGTTTTTGCTGTCTTAAAAGCGCGACTTAGGACATATATTAGATTTATATATAGCATTGTCCTACATAGGTATTTTGGCACAAAATCGGATCTTTTCCTGAAATAACATAGCATTTTTTTCCATATTTCGATTCTACGACTCTGCCTAGATATTAAATTTTGTAATTTTTGGTAACAAATTTACAGAGAAATTTAAAAATTTATCTTGACAGATTTTTTTTCAGTTTGCGCCAAAAATAATTCACTTGGCGGACATCTTAACTTATAGCAACTTATTTTCCTTTTCTTTTTTTCATTGTCCATGAGCTGAAAAAAAGTCATCGTTCATACTTTTTACTAATAATTTTAACATAGTTTGTAAACCACATTTTCGTTATTATCGCTTATATTAAATATGCCAAATTTCAAAACGCGCCAAAATATAAATTCTCGTATATCTTAGGAAATTTTGAATAAAAAACTCTAATTTTTTGCAGGTGTACTTAAAAATACATCTACTTTAAGGTGATGGCAAAAATTTTATAGATTATAATTCAAAATGTTTTCGAAAAATTTACAAAAATTATTTAAAATTACAAATTTTTAAAATAAATCATAAAAAATCGGCGAATTTTACTTGGAATGAACCTAGATTTCGAAATATGAAAGGAAGAATCAAATAAGTTTCATAAAAAAACAGATATTAATAAATACATACCAAATTGAATTAACATTGAGGAGCTAAAATTTTGAGAGCTAATTTTTTGAAAACTACTCGTGCGATTTTTACAAAACTTGGAAGTTTGGCATAATTTGAGTAATAGAATTGAAATATAGAAGGAATTTGGCATGTCATTTCAAAAGTCCGATTTTGTGTCAAAATACCTACATTAGAACAATGCTATATATAAATCTAATACATATCCTAAGACGCGCGTTCGAGGCATGAGAAACAGCGGGCCACCAAATTTCGAATATACCTAATGCTCCATCCGAGCATATGCACCCCGAAGCCGGAATTTTGATTTTTTATTTATTTCATATTTTGTGTGGATTTTTATTAACAAACTGAGTGATTTAAAAACAATGTGTTACCACTCGGTAAATCGTGAGATATTTATGCTTTAAATTTCATTTAAAAGCATTGCGATTAAAAAGAAATGCGTTGCCACTCAGCTAAGCGCACGATAAAGCGTTTTCGAAATTACTTGACAAGCTCATCCTTTTAAAACAAATGTGTTTGACACTGCTCGAATAAAATATTTTAATCTTTCACGGGTGAGTCTGTCGTCGTTTGGCACAGGGTAATCTATCTAATACTTTTTGCGAAGTTAATCTGTTTGTTAATGATTGCCTAAGTGATTAAAAAACAATAAATGCATTTTTTCATTTCATTGTTATTAATTCTATTGTTATTCTATTGTTATTGTTATTATTACCTGGGCCTGTGAAATTACATTACCTGGACTTACTAAAATCATTATTTACTTTTCTTTTTTAAAATAACTATTTTAGGCAGCTGGTTATTTCAAAACGATAATATTTGCATTCAAAGATTAAAAAAAAACGCATTTCGGAATTTATATTTTCGTTACTAAGGCATTTTGAAAAGGATTTTTTTTCTATTTTATTTCCCTCTTTTTCTCAAAAATTTTATTTTAATTCGTATAAATTTTGGAAAGTTTAAACGACATTCTGTCCTTATTCTGAGACTTTCAGATTCTTTAATTAGGTTACACAGTCTAGCTAAAAAATTTCGGAACTGTTAGAACATATGTCTGAAAATTTATTTAGATATTAGTATTGCTAATTCATATGCCAAATTTCTCAAACAGCAACTGTGTCGTAAAATTAATTTTAGTAACCAGTGCTTTCAGTTAATAAACATCCAACAGTGTCTATCTAGCCTTATATCTATCTAGAGGGGCTTTTGAACTGAGAGTTTTTAACATGATGGTATTAATTCATAACAGTAATTCGTGTAATATGCTGAAATTAATTGCAAACTTCTGATTGTTTTTGTTGCGTCACCTTATGGGATTTGGGATTTGCACAATGAAAATTTTTCATACTCAGACTTGAATTAACTTCTTGTCCATCTTTATATAACATGTTTCCAACGTTCCTTTAGATAACGTGTTAACAACGTCCATCTTTAGATAACAAGTTGATTTTTTCTTGTTTCTCTGTTTGAATATTAGGAATCCACTCCACAGAGATCTGCTTTCCCGAATTGTTGGTTAAGATTCAGACTCTAGCTGTTCCGGAAAAGAAAATATGAAGTTTTATGAGTCTGAATACCATAAGCCTACATCCCAAATTTAGAAAAAAATCGAAGTTGGAATTGCCATAAAATATTTATGTTTGAAGCATGTGTCGACAAAAGACATTTTCAAATATTTATCTGACATATTATTCGATAGAAGCCCCAGTTTATACCCCAGAAGCCAAATGAACAGCAAACTTTCGCTCTTAAAAACATTCTTGGGAAAGTGATCTATGCACACCATTCATGTGCGATGAAGTGGGAAAGTGGTAATGTCTAATAGGCATATGGCAGAGAATATACGTAGCTATTTCATATGGTGCAGTAATTAATTTTAATGACTACATGCTACAGTGTAGCATACTGAGAAAATGAGAAAAGTTTGTATCCAGTGGATACCTAGAATGTTATAGGAAGAGCAAAAATATGTCGTGAGAGGATTTCGGTGTCACATTTGACAGTGTTAGAAACAAGATATAAACGAACGAATTTTTATGTAGATATAAATAATGAGTAAAATATGGATACATCTATTTGACCCCAAAACTAAATAACCAAGCATGACTTGAAAACATGCCCTTTTTCTGGCTGAAAAGTAACTTCGTGTGTCAGCATCATTATCAATGTTATAGCTAGTATTTTCTGGGATGCCAAAGACCTGCTCTTGATTGATTACTTTCAAAATGGAAAACTTATGAACACAGGGAAATACTATGAACAGTTTGCATCAAAACTGCGAGGAGGATTTAAGTTTAAATCATGAGGAAATCTGATAGAAAGATTTCTTTTCTTGCCAAGTCAATGCATATCGTGCATTCATAATAAAAGAAATGGTTACTGTTGCCCAAGATTCAAAGTGTTGTCTCATCCTCTGTACTTTTTTCCAGTGTCTTTCTCCACTTTAAGAGCCTGAAGAAAAGCCTTCACAAAATGAGATTTTCATGTGATGATGATTTTATAAATGCTGTGAGAAATATTTTAAAACATGACGAAGAAATTTTCTCCCGAGTATCTAATATGCAAATGAAAAGCTAGGAGAATCATTTCGTTATAGAAAAGTATTATACTAAGAAACAGAAAATATTCATTACGTTTAACGAGAATTCTTATGCCCTGATTTAGGACTTTTTGTCGCTTCTTGTATATACACCTGGACTCTAACCTCTCTTGCGTAATTTTTGCAGGCTGCTGGAATTTGTATTTTAAATACGCGTATATATGACACTAGCCGCAGCGGGAAATGTTTCAAGCTTTCGGATGTATCAAGCTATCCTTTATCACTCTGGGTAAAAAGCAGATTGTAGTTGAAAGCTACAGTCCTTTAGTAGTCTCCGCTTTCATTCCATGCCAAGTTTTATCAGATTTATCTCTATGCAGGAAATACTGAAGCATTAAACACATATTATATTTTATAGGATAATCAACAGGAAAGTGCATACACTTGTCGCTACTTAATTTGATCACTTTTCTCTACGTTTATTTTGATAACATTAACCGAATGACACCAATAAGCAACAAGAAAAATTATGATTCCAAACAGCAATGGAGTTCAACTAATTAAATATAAATATAACTAAACGCGTATAAATAGGTATACTCACAGCATTTGTTTGGGAAAATGCAAAAGTTCATAACGTTTCTAGAAATTATTTCACCGATGCTATAACCCTAATCGTAAAAATCGAAGGACATCCCTCACTGGAAGACAACATGCCAATGTAAAACTTAGAGTTTTACATTGACATGTTGTTAGTAACAAGTTAGGCCAAAAAACAACCTCAGGAACTTCACAATTTTTTTAAGATGGGGATTTTCTGCAGTTTTTTTTTCCTAGAAGGTATTTGTTCGCCTCCGAAATCGATAGCGTTAAAAAGCTGCATCAAAATTCAAAACAAGGCTTTGGGGGGGGGGAGAGATTACTTTTAAATAGTTGACTAAAATCGAAACTTAAGTTGTTTCGACATAATTACTGACTTGGAGACATTTCTTTGTCATTTAAAAATGTTTATATTATATTTTGAACTTTATTTGGGGGTTTTACTTCAGTTTAAAAAAATTCCCCTTTTGACTCTATTAGCCGAATTGTTGATTCCAATAAACTATGCATTTTACACATTTTTGTCTAGAAATGGGCGGCACTTTGACAGCTCGATTATATTATCTTCATGCTAACATTAACCACGATCGCATTAAGCGACGTCCACTGTATATCTAATATAAGAAAGAAGAGATATTACAATATAATTCTTTCACAGTAATCGTTAAAGCAATAGAAGGAAGCTTGATATTGCAAAATATAAGAAAGGAAAGTTTAAAAAATGTTTTTTACTGCACACTTGGCAATTTTGCAATATAATTTAAATGCTGAAAAATCTGTGGAATTGTTAAAATTTATGAAATAATTCATAGGCTTTCAAACGATGTGTCTTAAAAACCTTATATAACTTATATACATTACATAACTTTTTTGAACCCGAAAATTAAATTTTTTATTTCATATCTTTTGTCCTTTTATTCCAAAAATACGTTGCGACTGGGTACGCTTTTATGTTTATTAACTAATTATTTAGTAATTTTATTTTTATTGCCACTTATTTTATTTACTCACTTTTATTTTTATTGCGGCCAGGATGCGAATTAGTTAATGTATATAAGAACAGAGTTTTTCAAATTAAAGGAGAGCTTTTGGCAGCGACTGCTGACTGCTTTCGATCCATTTCTGCCATTTCTTACATTTGCCTGAACTCGCATCAGCCTTGTGCTAGCTGCGTTTGCTCCGGTGATTAGAGGGCCTGAGTCAATTAGTATTTTGCCGTGCGAATAGCGCACTTTAATTATTTAGCTTTTAGTTCTATTAAGTCTCTTAAGATGCGGTGAAATGCGCTGTCAATTATATAAGCCTTGTAAGTTATACGTTGAAATTCTACAAAAAGATTTATTTCAAACCATCATCAAGTTTGGTGTTATTTTAATGGAAGATGAGGCAGTAAATCGCCTGATTGTCTACACTGAGCCAGAATTTATCTTTGGTCCCTTACAGTTGTTTGGCTTATGTCAAAGGTTATTCTTTTGCATACATATAACTACAGATTCTGAGAAATTGCAAATTTAAAATATCAACCCGAATAAATCTAGATTTCTAACAACTCTAATTAAGGAAGTTCATGGCAGTATATCTAGGAGGAAGCCTGAAGTGATTAAATTGAAAGAAACCTTTAAATTCTCCGTCGTCTGCCTTCTAGAACTCATTTCGATGTGGACTGCTATTATTTTCAGTTCCCTTTTTAAAATATGCTTTTTTTATTAGTTTTTAACTTCTAGACTATTTCCCTGCAGGTTTCAAATCAATACGTTTTCACTATTTTTAATTTGCTACTTCTTCAGGTAATGTTGAATGCTGCTTTCTATTAAAAGTCAGATCCAAAGTATAAAAGGAATATTTCTGATGGCAAACTAAGAAAGGAAATAATAATGATTAAAATAACTGATGGAAGAAGATAATAAATAAAAGAAACTGGAATATGTGAAATAAACATTTTTGTCTTGTTGATTAAAATTTTTACATTAGTTCCTGAAACTATTGCGCTGTTAATCTGAAAATTATCACGTAATCTGACAGCATATTAATATGTTAACCTGTAAACTAATGCTGTCTATGGACGTTTACCTGCAGAATGTATAATGAAGTTCAGAGCTGCATCGCGGTCACCATTTCAGAGTCACAAACAGAAAAATCATTTCAAAAAATAACAATGCTTATAATACATTGCATTACTCTATTACATTAAACATAAGCTAAAACCAATCTTCTTCCACATTTCGATTCTACGACTCGAATTATGCCAAACTCCAAGTTTTGTAAAAATCGCAAGAGTAGTTTTTCAAAATTTGGCCCTCAAAATTTTAGCTCCTTAATGTTAATTGAATTTGGCATATATTTATTAATATCTCTTTTTTATGAAACTTATTTGATTCCTTCTTACACAGTTCGAAATTTAGGTTCATTCAAAACAAAATTCGCCCATTTCTTATGATTTACTTTTTTAATTTGTATTTTTAAATAATTTTTATAAATTTTTCGAAAAAATTTTGAATTATAAACCTATAAAATTTTTACTAAAGTAGATTTATTTCTAAGCATATCTGCAAAAAATTAGAGCTTTTTATTCCAAATTTCCGGAGATATACGTGAATTTATATATTGGCGCGTTTTGAAATTTAGCATATTTGTTGAAAGCGATAATAACGAAAATGTGGTTTACGCCTTTGTTAAAATTATTTGAAAGTAGAACGATTGCACAGTGGAAGGCAAGGAAAATAGGTAGTCACATATTAAGAAGTTCGCCAAGTGAATTATTCTCAAACTGAAAAAATTCCTCAAGTTAAATTTATGAAGTTCTCCGTAAATTTCGCACCAAATTTTGCAAAATTTAATATTTAGACAGAATTTGAGTCGTAGAAACGGAATATGGAAAACAATTGCTATGTTATTTCACAAAAAGGCCGATTTTGTGCCAAAATACCTATGTTAGAATGGTGCTATATATATATATATCCTAAGTCGCGCTTTCGAGACATGAAAAACACAATTTGAATTTCATCAATCAGTAGAACGGGAGATATAGAACTGTCCTCTTTTTTTTCCGCAGTGTACCTTTTTCTAAAACGTATTCTGAGATTATCAAAGAGTGGCCAAATGAAATTCTGCCGGTGGCATGCCCCCAGGAAATTCTGTGTCTTAAGCCTACATTAATAAAACATTATTATTATTATTATCTCTTAATAATAATAATGACATCTTTTTGCTAATATACAATACACAGATGCATAACATTTAGACGCGCAATATATGTGCATATTTCTGATAGTGTTCGGAGGAAAACTGATTTACTTAATTTGTTACATCTCATGAGCCGTTAACAGTGTTTTTGTGAATCTCTATTGTGTTTTAAGCAGAAACATTTTGCGGAGAAATTCATTTAAAACAGTATTTTAATTTTTTTATGTACGCAATCTATCATATCTAATATCAGTGTTGTATGCTCTGCAAAGCTCTTCATAAAAATATTTTGTTCTAAATATAACTCAAGCCTGTATTAAAACATAATACGTAAAATAGTCTCTGTTTATTATGCAGTAAAGAATTCCTTAAAATTGGTTAAAATCACATAGTACGGCCAGTTGCATCAACACGAATCTTATATCTGCCGTCGTATGTAAATAAGTTGGCCCCAGTGTTTTAAGTGATTAAATTTAGGAATATTTGCTAGCTCTCATTCATTACTGTATGTAAATAAAATCGCTCTATACCATCCGATCGTGAAAGAAAAGTAAAAATTACCGTGAAATTATTTTCACTGTATCAAAAATCTAAGTCTGTATTGTGCTTCTTTTCGTTAAACGCATGAAAAATGCTAGTTTATATTTCAATAAGCCTGAGATTTTGCTCTTTAATTCGCAAAGCTATTAAGTGGAGTCCTTGGCGTATCAGTGCACCATTTTAATGTAATCACTGCACTGTTTAATATAATCAGTACACCATTTAATGTAATCTCTACATTTTTAGGGCATTTAAATACACTCTTAGACAAAAAAAACGACGCACCGAGAAGATACAGAGAAAATTGGACACAAATTGATATGCATACAGGTGTCGACGGAAAATGCAAAATTTTACATTTTGGCTGCCAATCAATAAACGGTTGTCGCTACAGCGCATCTGATCTGCGCAACTGGCAGGATATTTAAGAGGAGAAATTACGATTCCAGTTCATAAATTCTTCACGAATTTCATTCCGTGTACTCTGTTAGACAGCAACTATGCCTCGCATACAGGTGCTCGAACGATATGCGCAGATGTCAGAATTTGAGAGAGGTCGTGTAGTTGGGCTCATAAGCCGGTTGGCCTTATCGGCGAATATCTCGACATTTGAGCAGGAGCGATGCCACTATTAGACAATGTTGGCAGAAATGGCTGCACCATGGCCGCACACAGCGTCAAGAAGGAAGCGGTAGGCCTAGAGAAACGATAGAACGTGAAGACCGAGCAATCGTCAGAGCGGCACTCACAGCCCCAGATGCATCATTATCGTCGATTGTACCTGCAACTAGTGCTTCAGTGACAGCAAGGACCATTCATAGACAGCTCACAGAAAGGGGGCTAAGGTCACGGCGCCCCTTGCGCCGACTACCATTGACCTCTGTACAACGTCAAGCCCGTTTGCAGTGGTGTCGGGCTCATTCGCACTGGAATGTCCCTGACTGGAGTAGAAGAGTCTTCAGTGATGAATCCTGCTTTGAACTGAGCCCCGATGACCAGCGAAGGCGAGTCTGGAGACGCCTCGGTCAGCCGTGTCATACTAACCTGACTGTCTTCCGGCAGACAGGCAGACAACCAGGAGTGATGGTCTGGAGTGCCATTTCATTTCATAGTAGGACACCTTTGGTTGTCGTCCGTCGCACCTTACAGCACAGCGGTACGTCGACGAAGTTCTAAGGCCTGTTGTGTTGCCTTTCATGTCACTCCACCCTGGGCTTACATTTCAGCAAGATAATGTCCGCCACAACGCTGCACATGTTTCTACTGCTTGCTGTAGTGCTTGCCGAACATTACCTTGGTCAGCAAGGTCGCCGGATCTCTCTCCTATTGAGCACATTTGGAGCATTGTGAAGATATTTTGGAGCAGGGCCCTCCAACCAGCTCGGGATGTTTACGATCTAACGCGCCAGTTGGACAGAATTTGGCACGATATCCCTCAGAAGGACATTCGCAACCTCTATCATTCGATGCCAAGCCGAATAGCTGCTTGCATAAGGGTCAAAGTTGGACAAATGCGTTTATTGTTAGTTAATGTTACTATTATTTCAGTTAGAGGGGCTTCATTATTGCTGTCTAGAATAAAATTCAATAATATAAGTGAAAGCTTTCTTGCAAATAAGTAAACGATTTGCAGATTTGCAAAAATGTGCTGAATTCTTTTATGGAGCTTTACAACATTATAATTATCGGTATAAGAAGAGTAAAGAATATGAGAAATTACATTTTTGTTCTTTCACTATTACATACTCTTGTTTCCTTGTATAAGGACTTCGGAATTTTTATAGATATCCACTAAATAACCGAACACTGGAAAACACTGAAAACAATTTTAGACGAAATATAGTAAATTTTTAAATTTTTCTAAATACTGATGTTGCTGCATCATTTTGCAGCTAAATTTGTTTTGCTCCCATTTTACGAATTTAATGCAGGGCTTCTATTCACGTTTTCACTTACTTACTTACGTAATACTTTAAATACTTTACACCTCGGGGCATTTCTGGCACATAAACGATTTTTCTTTTAAATCCTTCTGAGATAGTCCGATTAGCAAACTATCGTATAATGCACTCCAGTCCTCCTGAGCATGGCGTACCTCAAACAAAAACCAGAAAATCGAAATACTTCAATTTCTAATTTTTTTATTTCACTTTTGAAAGACAATCATTCCACCAACAACTATATGTAAACAAAATTAGTTTGGCTTGCTTTAATTTACGGTAAAGCACACTTTGGCTATCTACCTAAGGGAAAGAACGCTTTCGTGGAGGGCTTTCTGAGGAAACCTGGCTCGTATACACGTTACACATGGGGAAAACCACGAAACGCCCATGCAACCAACCTATTCGCCTGGAATGGAGCCCATGTCGGAAATACTAGTGTTCGGCGATTTTACTTCTTAGCCGCCGATGAGCCAACAATATTAGGTAAACATTTTTTCACACATATCTTACCAATATAAAACGCAGTAAATGTTAGTTTAAAATCTTTATGTGTGCATTCTTATTGTTTTTTGTTACACAGGAAATGTCTTTTTAACAATTTTAATTAATTAAATATAAATAAACTGATTGCTTAATTTGAATTTTTTTAATAAAGTTTCGAAAATAATTAAACCGTGATACACAAATGTTTGAAAAACATGGATGAAATTTAATTTTATGGGTTATTTAAACTGTTAAGAAACAAAATAGTTATATTATTATAATTTTATATAAATACTATATTATTTTTCTAAAATAGCACTTAACTGCGCTGAACATAATCGTCTATTGATATATTTTATGCACTTCCCATTTCCCATATTTTTGTTCAGTCTATTAATTTTTCATTTTAATTTAATAAATAAAGAGTTAGAATATTGTGCCTACGCAAAATCTGAGTTATTAATTTATTTGATATTTATAGATGGGTAACAAGATTCTACGCTTGAGAACTGGAAATTTATAAGGACTTGAAAAATAAATGTTGTTTACTAACGTTAATTATACACTCAACGGTTCTTAAAAATCCTTAATTTCTCCGTATTAAAAGCATAAGCGCTACCAGGGAGGGGAGGATGTCAAATTAATTTATAATTACGTCTTATTTAAAAGATTAACTCAGAATTCAGAGATGTCTCAGATTATTCTTTAAGAAATGATCAATATTAAATTATCTGCAGTATCCTGCAGTTGCTTACAGATGATGAGTTAAAACCTTTTCTCGAAAGCGATTGCCATGACTCTTAATTATACGGTGTTCTTTTTTATTATAGCACGCTTTAATTATAGTCTTTTAATTACAATCGTTTCAATTATAGCACGCTTTAATTACAAATCGTCGCTTTAAATTGTCTTTAAATACGCACATTTTTGCTGCTCAAAACGAACATCAAACCAGTAAATAAACATTTTATTTATTTCAAAATTTCTAATTTCTTTTTACTCTTTTAAACTGTACAATTCTATTTTCATAAAGTTGGTTACATATTTCCATTCAAAAGAAACTTCGTTAAATATGTATGTGAACATCAAACCAGTAAACAAACATTTTACTTCTTTCAAAATTTCTAATTTCTTTTTTACTCTTTTAAGCTGTATAATTCTATTTCCATACTGTTGTTTACATATTTTCATTCGAAGGAAACTTCGTTATATATATATGTATGTATACATAGATGATATATATGTATGAATACGTATTGCATTCATATACGTATATATATTATACGTATATATATGAATGTATACATAAATGATATATATGTATGAATACGTATTGCATTCATATACGTATATATATTATACGTATATATATCCATATACGTATTATATTCATATACGTATATATATGAATGTATACATACATTCATTATATATGTATGCATACATATTTATGTATACTTACCTACATGTATTAATTCACCTTTTTCATATAAGTGCCAAATTAATTTAATTACCCACAGCTCAATTCGGAGAAACTCTTTTTTTTATTCATGTAAAAATGAGCTCAATATGTGCAATGTTTTTATTCATAAATTGCCCTCGATAAAGCACTGGTGCCCTTGTATCTTTCAGTTATCATTTCATTTTCAGTTCAGGAAAAAACTGTTCAAGTTAATATATTCAGTCACCAAAATCAAAGCTAAAAATTTCTAATGAGCAGGAGTAAACCAAAAAATAAAATAGTGTAGCGAACTCGATACTCTAAAAAGTGGTAGACGCATAGTGATTGGTCGTTTTGTAAAGTTTCCGAATGCGTTAACCGCCTTTGCAGGTCAGTAGCAAACTTGGAACTTAAGAACCTCCACTAATAAACAAGTGCGTAAAATCATTAAATATTGGTCCTTTTATCCCAATTTAGATTATAAATTGCATAGTATGTAAACATAAATTTTCCTCCGTGTATGTTATAAGTCAATTTCATTCAGGTAACCTAAAAGATACCCCTTTTAGAACAGATACCACTCTTACATTTCATCTTATTGAATTAAAAGAAAGTAGTTCTAAGTAAATTATCGCAGAAAAGAAAAAATATATAATCAAAAACTAAAAATACAATAGAGAATCAACAACATGACATTCGCAGAGTTTCTCACACAGGTAAAAGTATAAAGCTGAATATACTTAATTTTCTGTAATATTCATTCGTGCTTCTATTAGCATAAAAATACTAATATGGCTTAATTTCTTATTGAAATACGGAACTGAGATTTTCAAGATCCTGAGTGAAAACTTTGTTTTTGTGCTTTTCATTCAATTTGGAAATGTATGGGAATAGAAGACTTAATAGCAAGTTGCAGCTCTAAATAAGTCCCTAAGTATAAGATGTATACTTTGTTGATTACATTTTATAATGTAATCAAATAATTCTGTAATTATAGAATAAATGAGTCCCTTAGGATCAGCAAATATTTCAAACAAGAAAGAAAAGATAGCATTTTGTTAAAAGAGAAACACCCGTTACACTGAAAAGGGGATTCTGAAGTAATGCAATTCTGATTCATATATCAGTTGCTAATACCTTATTTATATACTCCTAAATAATATGCTTCCAGTCTGAAGTGTAGCTTAACTGGAAAGAGAATCTTATCTTTCATGGTGGAAAAGAAAGGTGATTCAAACTCAGTATCTTTCTAAATCACATGCAAGATTTCTATAAATAAATATGCAGCAAAAGTATTAGATAACTGGACCTTTCAAACAAATGTAGAGCTTCATATTTTTGTAAAACCAGAAGAAATGCATGCCTTCAGGAATCACAACATTTAACAGTTTAATAAAAGTTTAGAATATCATATTACATAAATAAAGTCTCGATGGTCTTTCCTTTCAGTTGAAAAAAGCATTCTTCTTGCGATTCCTTATTTTTCCTCCGGTTAAAATTCAATTCCCGGAGAATTATAATTCAATATAAATAACTAAAATCTTATTTTTCCATAAATGAGGATTCCTAAGGCACGACATATTATTGACAAATAGGATATATTCAAACAGGCAAACAGGCGCTGGCCCGGTACATTAAGAAATAAGAGAGATAACAAAATATTTGTCTATTAACTATCAATAAAGTAAACCCCAATTAACAGACCTTTACCGAACCAAACCTTCGGGTAAACAAAAGGCCGTTTAATGTGAAAACTTATAGGAAATCATATTTATATGTTGTAAATCAGATTCGAAATATAGGTATACTTGTTTTATATAAACGTGTAAATATTTATAAAGCATTTATTTATTTAGTTAAAAAAAACTTATTCTTTTCTTCGCAGTTATTGTTTTGTTGTAATTTTAAACCTTTTTTCATAAAGTTAATATCAATGGAATTTAAACCGTTTTGCAAATCGATACATAATTTTCCCGTTTTTATGTATACAAATACATTATGAGTAATTTCGCTTTTGGATTTCTCCACATTGTATTTTCTCGAAAGCACCTATTCCGATTCAATCCACTTATTAAAATCTTAAAGGGATTTTCTGTTTTTCCGCCCGTCTTTCTCCTCACTATTTCCAACATCCAATTCATTGTGCATTTAATACACAAGTTCTGCGTTATCAATTCGGTCCAACTTTTTAAGCATCATTTCAGTAATAAACATGTTATGTTTCCATCATTCTAGTTCATCATTTCAGATTTATGTAAACAAATGAAAATAAAACACGTGCTTACGTGAAGTGACTGCGATTCAGAAAGAAAAGCTGTATTAAACACTTCTGAGGTGTAAGCTTGAGCGCTTTCAAAATTACGATTAGCATGGCACTTATTTCTCCCTTTATTTTCTAGATGTAATCTGTTATCTCAGTACAACGTACAATTTATGTTTCCCTAACTTTCAACAAAAATTTGATTTGTGGAAAACAAGCTCTGGGAAAAGATTTGGCCACCAAAAGTAAGGCATGATTAAAATGAGTCTGTTGTATCCATTTTCCAAGTTCCTTGGTTAAAGTAACTTCATAAAACTTGTGAGTATTATGCAGAATGAAAGAAAGAGTTAGGAAATAGAGCAAAACTTACATAAAATAAGAAATATTACGAGAACAATTAATGGATCTTTGCACTTCCACTAATCCTTGAACATTTAGTCTTAGCTGATTGGAGAAATGAGTGTTTACTCCATATAATATACTACCTCTGAACTTAGTTATGTGTTTAACATGTTTATTTTATGCCATGTAAATTTTCTTTCTATTTATATTTTATGAGTGAAATGCAGTTCTTTTAAAAGGTGTCAAACAAGTATCCGAATTTAAAATCGTCTTTAGAACATAGGAGAAATATGTTTTGTATATTGCTTAACATTGTCAAACAACCTCAACTCATCAAGGTTCCAATCATTATCTCTGGTACGTTTTAATACTGTTATTGAGATTATATATTAAGCAGTTTCGTTACGTAACAAAAGCAATTTTTAAAGTCAAACTAACTATATATAAATAAAAGGTTTCCTCAATTAAATACAAAACTGGTAATTTCGCTATTTGTCAAAATTAGGAAATAGCCTGATAAGGTTATCAAAATTAGGAAATAGCCTGTCGAGAAGATTTTACTAATATTGATTCTTTGATGCATAACCAACCAACTTCTTTGGAGCCAAAGTTGAAACTGTGTAATTCTCATCAAAGCAAAACATAGAAAAGAGCTTATAAGGTTTAAAGAATTTGGCATTTGAAAGATAAAATTTTCTGAAAGAAATATAACGTGTTACAGAAATCTATACTCATTAATTACAATTTAGACATATTTTAAATAATTTTATAATAAATAGCACTCCGTTACTTGTCAGTAAATTTGCAGAAAAACGACAAAATATTAAAATAAATTAAATTAAAATTTTCCTTACTTGAAATTTTTACTACGTCTAGTTCTTTCTGTTATTCTGTTATTTTTGTTATTATTTTTCTTTATCTAGTTCTTTCTGTTATTCTGTTATTTCTGTTATTATTTTTACTTCATCTAGTTCTTTCTGTTTTCTTTTTTAAACATGTTTTTCGGATCTTGGGGAAGGAATCAAGATTTATGATAACTTGAAACCAGTAAACTCTTGTCTAATTTAGCCCTTATGTACAAGAGTTTATCATATAACAAGAATATCAACAACGCGTTGTCAGTCGAGACAAAACGAATATCAGTCTAAGCCTTTTAAAGTTTGCGAAAATTCGCGAACGGCAGTAAATCTCTGATATACTTTTTTTGTTAAGCTTCAAGAAATATGTAGAAGTTTGTTTCCTTTCTTGCATTAACAGCTAATCCAATTTCAGACAGCTTGGTTAATTTTACACACATTACCGTGAAACAGAATTTATTCTTAAATTTACTAATTCTTTTGAATTTCTTGTCACGTGGAGAAAAAGGGAAGAATGTTCCCAAAAGGTCTGGCAAAAGAGTAGAGCGAGTTGAGATAAACATCTAAAGGCCTTTCAATATGAATGGGATTTTTTTCTCTTTTCAGTAAACAATTTTCAGCTATCCAGTACTGACATTCTAGCCAATAGATTTGCCCCAAAATAGTTGCATTTGTTTGCGAATTCTTCTTGATTTAGAATTCAATATGGCAGAAGAAAATATTTTCCAGAAAAGTGCGCATCAGAATTCATTTCCATTCTTTCCGCGCCGAATTCTTTTCCATCTTTCTCTCCCTCTGTCGTTCTTTTCTCCTTTTTTACGCCCTCTGTAATACGAGACACAAAAGGGCTTTTATGGGGCCCAGAGATTCGTTTACTTTCTGGTTCCTTAGTGTGCTTCGGGGACCGGAACAAGTGGAGTCCTTATATTTGACGGCGACCGATTTCCCAGCTTTGAATCAGCGGAGAGTTGGATAAATTTCGGTTTACTTGGAGGATAAGCGGCATTTAAACGATTCAGGGGAAGATTCTTGGAAGAAGCCTCTTCTGATATTGTCTGTGGAGAACACAGCATTTACTAAAACTATTAAGTTAGTAATTTTAGAAGAGGAGATCAAGAACAGAATTTAGATGGAGCTCAACTAGATTTTTACTAGTCTCTCAGCAATAAAAGTTAAGAATATTAGTTTATATTCAACACGGAAACCACAAGAGATCAAAGCTTTTCGAACAAACTCTTGAAATGAACCAGCTATTCTGTATCTATTCCTTTTTTTATTATTGTTTAAGCTTTAAGCTTTTGATTTTGCTTAGTTAGGAAATTAAAGTTTAAATAGTATGAGTTAATATCGTAGTCCCATTAACTAGTAATATCGCTAATAATTATTATTAATATATTATTTAATTTAAGCTCTTTATTAATAAAATTCTTCCATTTGCAACATCAAAGTGATAATTCAATAAATTTTATTCGAAGATGAAAATAAATAGATTTTATAATTAACTTGTTATTGTAGAAATAACTGAGAAAAGTGCTGTTTGAAGGCGTGAAATTCATAAGTGCTGCTTAAATTCTTAATTTTTTTCTAAAATAAATTACACTTTTCATTGACGGTATCCAATTGATATTTCGCTAATAAAATGACAGTTAAAATTACAGTCAAAAAAACCAAGTATAATGTAATCTAAAAACCGATGCATATTTTGGAAGTAATTTTTTTATTTTTATTATTTATTTATTCCATATACTTACTGACGTTTAACTGCAAATAATCTTCCTCGGTTGCATTTGTATTTCTCCGATTTTCATAAAGTAATCCTAAATGCAAAATTTCATATATTTTGATGAGCTGTTCTAAAATTGCTATCGTGTTTAGAATCGAAAGAATCAAAATAATGTCAGCTTCAGATCTCTCTTTCCGTTTCACTTGAAATATAAGAAAAGGCATATATATATATATATATATATAACAAAAGAAATTTCTTAGCTTTTTCTTTTTAACTTGGTAAATGAGTTTGGTTTGGTTTTGTCATTGCGTAGAATTTTTTTTTCATAATCCAAATTTAGTTTGAATGAAATTTACAGTTAAAGTACAAAATGAGAAATCAACAATTAATCGCATTATCATATCAGATGAATAAATGCAGCTAAATACTAAGATTTTTTTATTTGAGTTTTATGTTTAATGTGAGACTAATGCATTTTTTTTCACAGCGTTTTCTTTGACGAAATCTTCCAGGCTTTACGGGTCGTTATATTACTTTGCGTTACCATGCCATTTGTCAACCACATGACCTAACATGTATTCATATTGTAAGAGACATAAATTTTTGGTCTAGCTGCTAGCAATTTCTAGAAAACTGTCATGGCAGTAACATACATTTTCTAACTTATTTTTCAAATTTTAGCTGCATAGCAAACTGAGAGATTTATGAACAATAATGAGCCTCTTACCAATTTGAATCCTGATTTTATTTTTAGTAATACAGGTAACCATTGACCGTCACTCGGTTAAACTGTCAGTTTTGCCAAGACTGATAAACCATAATCTTAAAGTGTGATATCGGCTTAAATCGTCAGTTTTCAGAGGCAAGATAAATTACTTTTTTTTCAGATTTTTTTCAGATGAAAGTCACTGTAGCCTCAAAATAAATAAGAACTTTACAGTACATTGTCAATCCTTCTCCTACTCATGCACATAATAACTGAACACCTGTAAGTTTCTTCAGCATTTGTGAGAAAATAGACAGATGGGCAGTTCTTGGCGTATTCAATTGGAAGATTTTCTGAGTCAATCCTAGTTTTCTTTAGCTCGAAAGCGGAAACTTGATCATTCGTACTTTTCAGTTGAATGTCGGGAAAGCGTAAAATTTAAACATTTTCGGAAAAGGGGAGGGGAAAGTATCGAGGAGATTTCAAAATCAAATCAGTCGAAACCGGTCTCTACAAAAGATCATTCAATTGCTTGAACATCGCTGAAAGACATTTCACCATCAAAAGACAAAGAGTTTCTCCTTATGAAGAAACCGGAAGAGACCTGGATAAAATACGCAAGGATACAAAATGTACCGATTTCCACTTTGAAGGAAAAACTTCTTCAAATTGCTGCCGAACTCGGAGAAGAAAACCTTGCAGCTAGAAACAGATGGTTGGAATGGCTGAAGATAAACATGACTTATAATTTTAAAAAAAATCAAGGAAGAATCATCTGACTTTGACTAGGTTTGATGACTTTGACTAGGTTATTGTGGACTGGAAAAGCACTAAGAGTAAAACGCATGCGAACAATATGAATGTAAATTGCTTTACAGAGTGCTGTCTGACAAAACTCCTTCTTTCGAAAAGAAAAAATATATTTAAAGAGAGATGGAGAGTAAGGAAAGACTGATTATTTTGCTAGAATTCAACATAGATGGCAGTGAGAAGTTGAAACCTATTGTCATAGGAAAATCCAAAACTAACGGGGTTTTAAGGCTTTAAAATTTTTACCAATTGAGCTAAGACGCCAACTTCAAAGCTGGATGACTTTAAGCTTTGGAGAGAGCTATGGAAGAATGAAATCTATGGAAACTGTAGAAAAATCAAGAATTTAGAAGCAAGATTTTCGCAGAAAGGTAGAAAAATAACTTTAGTTGTTGACAATTGCACAGCTCACACGAGAGTAAGCAATTTAGAAGCCATAACATTAGTCTACCTACCACCAAATGTGATTAGTGTATTGTAAAATATGGGCCAGGGGATTATTCATAATTTTAAATTAAACTATAGAAAACTTAATTTTAAGTAATTTTATAACTGTCCTTGAAGACAAATCCTTCTTTGCTGTCATTGTGCTTGATGCAATTTTTTACATAGCGAAAGGCTGAAGCATGATTTCCACCAAACCTCTTGTCAGTTGTTCAGACAGGCAGGTTTCAAAATAAATTTTTCAGATGTGAATCCCAAAGAACGTTAAGAGTGAATATGATGTTCCTCTATTGAACTTAGGCTGTGAACTTAAAAAAGGCGACTGGGAATTTAATGTGGATAAATATATATCAATGAATATAGATAATTCATCTTCTTTGTAAAATAATTGTAGATTAAAATGCACACATTTTACGATTTTCCCCCCTAACTTATGTTCTTTCAAGCTTTACAAGAGAAATTAAATTTTCTTTGCTAAGATATCTTTCTGCATATACCTAAGCTGTTCTTTATCAGAATATTTTCAGTCTTCACCGTACTTGTCGCAATACCCTCCAATTTAATTGGATGAAAGATATCATTAATGAATAATGACTGTAAATTACTAAACACAATACTTTGTGCTTCGTCATGGAAAAATTATGTTAATAGTTGTAAAGAAATACTACGAGTTGTGTTATGTGTTATAAGTTTGCCATACATCTCCCGATTCATACTAGCGAACGAGAAAAATGTATATTTGCTTTAGATATAATTACTGCGATGTAATTAAATAAGGGACGGCGAGCCGCTATTGCGAAAGAAACTTTTTGAGCTCTAGAGCATTAATATCGCTGGGCGAGCTTTACTCAAAGTTGTGTAACTAAGAAATGTTCTCAAATATATGCATTAAAGGAAGCGATCCATTGAGAGACTGTGTAGCGTTGATGCAACTTATTTCTCAGTTTTTTAAAAGGAATTAACCTAAAATTAATTATCTGACTAGAAAAAGATATGATGTTGTGTACGTTGAATGCATAAATGCATATGTGGATGCGTGACTCGTTAATTTATTCGCATTTTTCAATAACTCTTCTTTTCCAACCTGTGGAAGGGAACTTTGCGTCTGCGTGAAACTTTTCCTCTTTGGCTTAACCCCAACAACAGAATTAGCATCTGCATTTTCTCAAACGCAGTCACAAAGTTGAGTATAACACGGTGATCTTCCTGAATTATGCGACTGATTCTTTCGAAAACAGTCTTTTCAAAAGACATTTTCAAGCCTTCACTTGAAAGAATTGTATTATTTTTGTTAAAACTTTTAAAGTATTTGAAAGCTAAAATTAATACTCGTTTTCAGTTTTATTTGTAAACGTCGCAGACATTTCATGCTTCTTGCTGTCTTTGCTTAACCAAGTTTCAGTTCACTTCAAAACTATATCTAAATTTTATGCATTTGCAATTTCAAATACTGCTTAAGAAAGAAACCAGAAATTGAAACCCATTATATGCTTAAAGGGGCATATGACAAAAATTTTCAGTTTTGGGCTAAAAAAATAACGTAGACTGTGGCGATTCCAAAAATATATAATTCATTCATGTTTCGAAATCTTTCATTAAAAAGTGTGAACAAGCACTGGCACGCCTACCAGTTTAAGAGGGACAGATGTTTGGTGTGGCAACAGTAAAGCCATATCAACTTGAAAAAAAAATATGTTCGTCAGCATTCTTTGCTAGAACCTGTTTTATTAGCTGTTAAAAGTGTGTTTAGAAGTCTCTCTGACAAAAAAACTACTGTCAAAGTCCATTCATGAAACAATTCAAAACCCGAATGAAAATTTTAATAAAATTGCATCTGGACATACATACCAAAAACTGTTTTTGTGCGTGTCATCACGTAAAAATTAATTTTATTAGGTGTGGTAATATGTTTTAATGATGGTGTACAAAGCCGCAGTAAAGTAATGGAACTATTAGGAACACAACCAGGGTTTTATATGGTAAAGACTTTGAGAAAAATAAATTGCGATAGAATTCGTGAAGCCTATCTCACTCACCTAAAGCTTTCTAATATGGTCAGAAAGGAAAATAAATTAATAAAACAAAAACAGCTTGATGTAGAAATGTCAGTTCAAGATGATTATGGTACAGGAAAATATTAAAATGAATTTTAATAAATTATTAATGTTTTATGTGGATTTTGGTTTTTCATATTTTCTCAAATTTTTCTTTTAACTTTGGATACACTTTTCTTAAAAACTATTCAATCTGGAAGGTTCGAATCTTCCCCAGTTATTTATCTTACCTATTTTTTTAAAACTATGCAGGATAGAAAATTTACGGTCTTTAGTATTGGGTATATTAAATAAATAATTCTGTTTTTATGATTTTCAAAATATTTTACTAATTTATTTTTAATATTTTTTCTTTTTAAGTAAAATGTAAAATACAGCTTATTATTCTTAAATTATATGTTTTTAACCATCATGCAATATTTAAAGAAATTTGGTGTAGTATTTCTTAAGAAATGTGTATCGACTTGCTCACTGTCACAAGAGATTCGTCAACGGTACGTGAAATTAAACAACTGGTTTTGAAAAACGTTAGTCATCTAATTTGTATTTTATGCGTTTTAAATAATGCAATGTAATGGATTATATGAGTTTGCTGTTATCCTCCTGGACGGTAATAATTACGTCCTTTGTAGAGTCATTAGGATACTTTTTATAAGCAGAAGACATGAAAAATGAGCAACGTCTTCGCTGGGAATCGAGCCACAGACCTCTCGGTTACGCGTCGAGCGTGTTGACCACTACACCACGAAGGCATGCGAAGAAGCCGGGAGAAATACCTTATATACTTCCCCTTTTAAAGGGCGACTGGGGGTTAGGGGCCCCAATCGCCAAATCGTGGTGGTTGAGAATCATCATCCACTACCTTTTAGTTCGGGCGCCACTTGTAGCGTTATTAAAAATTTTATTGAAGCAAGGAAATCGAAGAAACGAGCAACGCCTTCGCCGGCAATCGAACCACGGACCTCTCGGTTACGCGTCGAGCGTGCTGACCACTACACCACGACGGCGTGTGAAGAAGGCGGGAGAAATGCCTTAATAATTACGTAAAACAAAGTTGCAGTTAAAACATCAAATCAAGATTCCCAATACTGTTCTATTGCCTTTTGTTTATCAATGTTTAAATTTTCTAGCTGTGGCTGGCCTGGTGAGGAAGACAGCGTTTATATTTTAACAAATTATTTTTTAATAAATAGATTGTACTCTAGCTTTAAATGCACTTATTATGTTGCTTAAGTGTTCCCGTTTGCATTTTTATTTATTTTGTATTTCTATGCATGGTTTTTAAAAGTACAAGAGTTTCGAAACTCTAACTGCAGTTAGGCTTAACTAAGAGGACAGTATTTACATTTAAGCAAGTTGGAATGAAAATGAATTTAATAATTGAGTTTTGTATTTGACTTTTTTCCTTGAAAGTGTTTCAAATTATCTGCACTTTGTCTATTAAAACTCTTATCTATTATCTCTGTCTATTAACTAAAAAAAGGGGGATTCTAGAGCATAAGTTTCTTTCGAGAAAAGTTACACCCTAATAACTTTTGTCTCGAAATAGTTGCATTTCGCCAGTCGAGATGTCGCATGCTCCCTTAAGAGGAAGAACATATAAATTTATAATGTCGTATAAATTTTTATGTATAAAAGAAAATCAATTTCAACGTAAACATGGTAAAACCTTTTTTGTACGATGAAAAGACAAGGTTCAGCTTTTATTTTCGCCTATTGACTTAAACGGGAAAAATTAACAATGCAGCATAAAAAACGTGAGCGAAAAGGAAAGCTATTTTATTAGTCTATATAAGGTTTTAGTTTAAACTAACAAAGTTTTATTTTAATTTGACTTTTTCTATCTGTTCTTATTTCAACTTCCCGTTAGAATAAGCGCGCGTTTCAGCTTTATGCTAATTTGAAGTGGAGCCAAGATGCTATTTAAACGGTAGGTAGGAACCTCTCAGAGTGAGAGAGCTTTTAGTCTCAAACCACTGCTACTCTGTTCAACGTTCGCCTGACTAGCTAGTATTTAAATTCTAAGCCGTAGCGCTGTTACGCTATTACTTGTTGAAGTAATTCTAAGTGCGTTAGTATTAGTTAAATCTTGCTACGCACCATTTAGCATAGAGGACAACCTCACGTTCATAGCTCTGTGAGCAACGACGACTCAATTTCTATTTAAGTTTAGTTTAAAGAATTTGATTGTTCAGTTTGACCCAAGTGAGGTCATTATTTTCTGTATCCCTCCCGAGTTGGGAAGTGTCTGTAAATAATTGTGGTTTTATAAAAGAGGATTTTAAATCCTTCTCAAGTGCAGTTCTTCCACCACTTAAGCACAGTTTTCTACCACAGAAAATAACTGCATTCAGCTCCCTGTTCAAGAGCAGGACTTAAAGTTTGCACGAATATGTTCGCCAAGAATATGCACCGAACACTCAGTCCTGACAACTGTAAATGATAAAATGGGCTAGAAATTTTGGATTATGTTGCGTAGCCATTCGGTATTTCTTTATAACCTTTTAGAGAAATATTTTAGATTTCACTGGTGTAAGCTACAGTGAGAACAAACTATTTAATTATTCAAATGGCTGAGGAAGTTTCTTTGATAGACAACTGACTTGACATTATGTATCGAATATCTACTTGTAACTATCTTTGTCTGATTTTATAAATATGCTTTAAACTCCAAAGTGTAAAATAAGCTGACTGAATATTGCGGAATATTAAGCTTATAAATATTGAATCTATCCTGCAAAAGGATTAGTAACAAATTCCATTTACAATTTAAAAAGACTTCTGCTTCATTGAAGTTTACAACTGCTGAATTCGTTAGAAATTTTTCTTAGTTATATCCTTTACATGAAATAACACTAAATGATATGCATCATCTCATATTTAGGAAGTCTAGTATGCTTCCTCACAGAATTTTAAAATGCAGAAAATCTGCAATTTTATGCCAAATTTCCATATTATACGAGCTTCCAAAAGCGTTCACCTTTATATTTGTTAAAATGATTTTCCCAAGAAATTGTGTTCGTTAATTATATATTTGAAAATGAGGGCTTTTCGAAATCGGAGTACTAATATTTGTTACGAAATTGGATATGTTCCACTGGAACTGTCATAATAACGCAGATTTATTTCGATATGCTTGAGATCGTGGAACATAAAATTGTTAAGTTTCCCAAGACTGCTGTTTCGTTAAAACGGCTTTAATATTCATATCCTTCGTGTCAGGGTAACTGCGCGCTACTATCAGGAAGATTTATTTTGTGCATTTCATATTGTTTCAAAATAAATACTTTTAAATCGGAAAACTTTAGGAAACTTTAAATGTGGTTAAAGAAAATGGTGTTTCTTTTTAAATGTTTAGGAACCTAAATCGGTTGCCCAGAAAATCATTAGATGTTTCTTTTACTTTTTCTTCTCAGTCAATTCGTGGAAATATGGAATGTCTCAAAAGTTTCCTTCAAAAACATTTTAATTAAGCTTTTGGACTTTAGATCATAGCTGAAGGTTATTTAAGTTCTTATTCATGCTACGTATTGCATAGATTTACTCTCAGATTTAATTCAAGTTATTTGAATTTTGTGATAGATCACTACTGAGGAAGAAATTATTTTAAATCAAAGAAAAAAGGTTTAAAAAATCAAAGAAATTATATCACACATAAGATTTGTTACATTTCTGTTGCTAATAATTTTCTGCTCTTCACTGATTATTTGCTTTAAATTTTATACTGCATAGGAAATTTTAATAATGTTCCACTAAACGTTACTTATTATGAAAATGTTTTTTAAAGGAAAAAGTGATTATAATGCTGATCTATAAAATTCTCAGAAGGAAATCTTGCAAAGAAATATATTCAGGTTCTTTATGTTAATATCAGTCACATTATTTTCAAATTCGCAACCAATTTATCGTTTTCCCTTAAATATGTTTCATCATTACTTAATAAGCAACACTTCCTGTCTCGAATACATGAGAGTCGGAGTGCTCAGAAACAGAGAAAGATCTATAGAGTTTGGTGTTCTTTGGTGGCATAAACTAAGTCCAAACTCCTAAGAGACTTAGTGTGAATTATCGCTGCGTCTGTAAAGAACTGAAAAGTCCTAAAAAGGTTGAAAAACAATTGAAAAACAAAATTTTTCATTAATTCGGAACCTGAACATAAACGCACGTCTTGTGCTTCACAGGATCAACCACCGCTCGTGGCGGTGTAAAGTAAAGGCAACAGTCAAATTCAAAAATTGAAACTAAGCCTAGCAGATTATACAGTTTAATCTAACTAAGTTGGCTCCGAACTTTAATCTGCGTGACAATATAAATACTGGCAGTACTAACGTAAAGCTGAATGATTACGATCTTATCCGAACTGGCAAAACCTAATAGCGTTGCCTCGAGAAGCAGAAAAAGCAGGATTGGCTATACTGATCTATTCTTACAGATCACTTAGGTTAGCAGAGAAAGTCCTGAGTTAATGAGACGGATTTAAGGTCTTGAAATTTAGCATAATTGTTGCGAACGAACTGAAATTTTCCTATAGGTTCCCTGCATTTTAGTATTCTTCTGCAGTATTTGGATAAGTTTACGTATGTCATCAAATTCGTATGTATTAGTTTTTGTGCTCCATGTTATTGTGCAAAGTATACAAAACTATTTGAGACATGACAGTTAAAGACCATTGACCATTGATCTCCAAAGACATTTGAGACAGACCATTTAAAGTCTTATTTCTCAATAAGTCATTCTTAATACAAACAATTCAGTGAACTGAGTTAATTCTAACTTCACAACGATGGGAGCTAAAAACAACAGTTTTAAATCATATTTTAAAAACTAATCAGACATTTGAAGTATTAACATAGCAAAAGCATTAAATAGAATGACTACTATCATGAGTATATGAGGTGTTCGAATAGGGTTGGCTACAGATTTCATTTCTTTAAATTTTTTATTCTAGTCACGTACTTCAATTTTTTTTATTAGAGCGAAACGTACTATTAGTAAGATAAACGTTATATTTTCGTAAATTAAAATGTTCGCGGATATATTCTGAACAGCAAGATATAGCTAAATCTGCACGAAAATATTCACATTATTGCGTGAGTACGGTTTTGTAGAGGTGTGAATGCAACAGAAACGATGATAGCTTGATAAAATTTATTTTCTGAAAAAAAAAACACTTTACAGTTCTGGAACTTTCCACAAAAGCACTTGTACTCTTCTCGGTAAACAACAGAGCACAACCAGTAGTTACACTTCAAACTACTGAAAACGTTAAACACAACGCTATGCAAAGCGCATCTAAAAGGCGAAGACTTCACAGAGATCTCTCATTACTCCCAAATCAGTTCTGAAGTAAAAACTGAGAACTGATGCTCATTCCGGTCTTATATAGTTCCCCCCCCCGGTCGCCGAGAAATCTCTAGTAGCTTCCATTTCTCGAAATTACTGGAACGCATATAAGGTTAAAGTTACATATGACGGCTAGATACGGTTACAGTTACATACATGGATCTATTACAATTATTCAATTATAGTACCAGTTACAGTTATGTATAGGAAACGGACCAGAATGTCACCAAATGGTCGCCAAGTTTGGCGATAAAAATTAGTTGCCAAAAGCATCGCCAGCTTGGCAATAGCTCTTCAATTTAGCAAGATAGCCATTTATTTATCGATTTATTAACCATTATTAGCAATTTAGCAAGATAGCCAATGTTAAATAGACTTGCCCCTGTAACCTTATTTTTCCTGCAGAGCTTCGCCTTTTTCAAGCATTTCATGTTACACTATACAAAAAATACTACGTTTCGCGCATAATTTCACTAAAATTATTTACATATATGCAAAATACGTAACAATATTTTTTCGGTGATATGTCAGTAGATTTGTTCTCTTGTATCTCGATAAGTCTTACAAGTCAAGCGATGGAATGTTTTCTATTTCATTTATGTAAGCTTAGTGAACTCTATACTAATTGGACATTTTGTTCTGCATGGACCGCATATAAAAGGTTAAATTTTGCGTTTATAAAACCTTTCTATCCTTTGTGTAGAAATTTTTCTGGAAAATTTTCTGCCTTTTATTCAGAAAATTTTGTGATTGGAAATACATATCTAGGGTAAATTAAAATCTGTAGTCACCCTTTTTGAACATCTTATATATGTAACGCATGCTTTTTTTTAAATATCTCAATACTTGATAATTACAACAATTATTAGTTTCTCAATAACGCCTTGCTTTATTTTGCCGTTTTTAGCGCTTTCAGCTTTTTGAGTGAATTCTATATATTAAAATTCCCCACACACTTGAATACGTTGTTTATGTATCTGCATTCATAAAAAGGCTCGTCTCTTTTTCTTAAAAAAAAAAAGAAAAATTTTCTGCACTGTAAGAAGGACTTAAACGCATTTAATATTCTTAAGTAGAATATTTAAAACCAATATGAAACTTTTATCTATTTAAGATTTCCGATTTGTTTCATTTTTAATTCTTTAAATCACGGGTCTTGGACATCTTCCAAAAATGTCACCCCTCCAAACAAAACTTCTTATTGATTATGACGAGACGGGATTATGAAGTCTGTTGTTGTCGCAATCAAATTTTTTCACTTGTAAATGAGTCTTAAAATTTAGTTAAAATAACTTTTGAATAATTTTGCATTAGTAGAAAATATTTAAATCTGTATGAGCTATTTCAACATTGAGTTGTTGAGCTATTGTTGAGCTATTTGATTACTGAGTATATAACGTTTATAACAGTTGGTATTTTCAACTCAGTAATAAAATAGATTATACAGCAAGTATATGCGTTCCAAAATAATTCAAAATAAATATTTTTTAGAATCTTTTCATTTAAAAAATAGGGATTTTTACGCTAGTTTTGATAAATTATAATTAAATCCCAGAAAATGTATTTCAATCCTGCATTAACGTACATGATAAAAAAGTATGTTACCCTTTAAAATGCCTTTTTGAAAACTTACGGGTCTTGATTGCGCAACCGAGCATTTAAAAAAATATAGTAAGTTTTTTTTTATCGCTTAATCTCTTAAAGTTGAAAGGAAATCATATCTAATTTTGTAGAATATCATCAGCCATGCGAGGTTGCTTTTTACAAGCTCTAACTCCTATTTTTGCTCGCACACTTTTCAAAATGCAAGATCGTTTCGTATATAAAGCCGTATTATATTTAGGGCGATATATAACTAATTTTCTTAAAGACTTACATATGATATTGTTAACGCTTTCATTGCCAGTTTTACTTCATAAAGCTTTCATATTTGTTCCAAATATGGTATACAAGTACCTGTATTATTTTACAATATTTTCAGTTATCAGAATTAATTATTAAGGAATGTAAGATTTCGTTAATGTTCGTTTGCGATTATAGATTTTTCCCAGTAACGTTAATTATGTAATAAATTTTAAAAGAATTACGCCCAAAAGAGCGTTTTTTTAACGTTTTGTGTAACCTTTTGTTTTAACGTTACCTTTATTTATTAAATATCGTATTTTTCGCACTTAAACCACATGAAATTCAGTTCAACAGTAACACCGCAAAATATTTAAAAACAGCATATCTTTAGAATTCCCGATACACAGTCTCGCGCGCTGGAGATAAACATGTTTTTTTTTCTGTACAGTGTTGCCATTGCTCGGTCTGAAATCGTTGAGTTTTGTTAACCAAAAATTCGTTAAAGTTTTACAAAATGTTAAATCGATAACAAAACAAATTCTAAATTAAGTCGTCCAGATACTCATATTCGGTGGAGGATTATGTTATTCAAAATTTGGTAGCTCTAGGTACCGTCGTTCTTTCACGATGCGAGAAACATATCTACGTTCATGCACATTCTCCTTTATTTCATTTCTTTTAATATAATACAGGGCGATAATACTTGGTAACAACATTTTGAAAAGTGATTCAGCTTTTTACAGTGATTCAAAGCAAAATCTCGCTTCGAGACTAACAGTCCTTGTGAGCTAACGATCCTTTGGGCTAAAAAGTTATATTAAAGTATCTCCAGCCCCCCTTTAAATGGGGGAGTATATAAGGTATTTCTCCCGCCTTCTTCGCATCCCTTCGTGGTGTAGTGGTCAGCACACTCGACGAGTAACCGAGACGTCCGTGGTTCGATTCCCGCCGAAGGCGTTGCTCATTTTTCATCACTCCTGCTTCCGAAATAACCTAATGACTCTACAACTAGGCTAGAGATTTTAATACTAAAATTATTAGCATAATTTCGCCCAAATTTTACTGTCTATATCTCCGGCATGCTTATCCAATGTTTGGCAATGATTAAACTTGCTTTGGAAACAATTGAAGTTATTCGAAAACAATTTAAATCAATTTTAAATAGGTAACTAAAGTGCCGTTTATGTGCGTACTCAGGTGTGCGTGACAGAATGCGATTATATAGTATCATCAAAATCCTTAGATTCATCGCTTTTCATAAAGGTTAGTTCACTCAGATTAGGTATTTTAGACATACTGTACATTCCGGCGTATAATGCACACCAGTTTATAACGCGCATCAGTTTATAACGCGCATCTATAATTGCAAGCTATATTTTTTTTTTGTTTTGTTTTTAAGTATATTCGCTGTATAACGCTCACCCTTTCCTTTGCGAAGAAACTTCAAAGATACAGGTGCGATACTCTAATCTTTTGAAGTCATTCATTCGAAGATTTTTCCCAGGCTTTTGAACAAAGGTATACTGAACTGGCAAAGCGATAAGGGGAACGATCTGTGTATGAGAGAAATGCTTGATGGATAAATAATTCTGCAAAGAGTGTGCGTTGTATGCAATGCAGATATGCACAAGAATTTTATTCTAGTGTTTCGAGAAAAGGGAAACATTATTTGAGGTATTAATGCACTTCCGACGCGAATGAATTCGTGGAATTAGCAGTTAGACGTTTTCTCTTTCTGTAGCCACTTGAAGCCGTGAATGGCAAGGAAGGAAAAGGAGAGCAAATGCGTCATACCAGTGCTATAAACGGTGTGAGAGGGGATAATAAAAGCATGGAAGGAAATTAAAACAATTTAATTCAAAATTCGTTAAAAAATATATTGTATCTAACGGTCTTAGATGGAGCTAAAGATGATTATTTATTTATGGATCAGAATAACAATGACAAGAAGATGAGACAGAATTCGATAATATGCCTGAAGATATAACGAAGACGAATATGAGGAACTTTTCATGCTGTCAAATAAGAAAATTTTTTAAGTTCATTAAGAATGGCATTTCTTTTAAACAAACAGTATTAAGTATACTGCGCAAAAAAAAATGGAACAGTTCTATAACTCCAGTTCTGCTGAGTCGATTGACGAAATTCAATATACAGCGTTGTTCAAATATGGGTATTTTGACACAAAATCGAACGTTTTCTTAAATGACATACCATTTTTTTTCCAGATTTCGATTCTACGACTCAAATTATGCCAAACTTCCAAGTTTTGTAAAAATTACACGAGTAGTTTTCAAAAAATTAGTTCTCAAAATTTTAGCTCCACAATGTTATTCAATTTGGTATGTATTTATTAATATCTCTTTTTTCATGAAACTTATTTGATTCCTTCTTACACAGTTCGAAATTTAGGTGCATTCCAAATAAAATTCGGCCCTTTTTTATGATTTATTTTTTAAAATTTGTATTTTTAAATAATTATTATACATTTTTCGAAAAACATTTTGAATTATAACCTATAAAATTTTTACAATCATCTTAAAGTAGGTGTATTTTTAAGCATACCTGCAAAAAATTAGAGCTTTTTATTCAAATTTTCCGACGATATACGTGAATTTATTTTATTGGCGCATTTCGAAATTTGACTTATTTGTTGAAAGCGATTATAACAAAAATGTGGTTTACGCACTTTGTTAAAATTATTTGAAAGTAGAATAATGGTGACTTTTGTTCTCTCTCATTCACAACGTAAAATGGTAGGAACGATGTGACTTTTTTACCTCCTCTGCACAATGGAAGGGAAGGAAAACAGGTTGCCACATATTAAGAAGTTCACCAAGTGAATTATTCTTGGCTCAAACTGAAAAAAAACTCGCGAAGTTAAATTTTTGAATTTCTCCGTAAATTTCGCACTAAATTTTACAAAATTTAATATTATTTTATATTAAATATAGGCATAATTTGAGTCGTAGAATCGAAATATGGAAAAACATTGGTATGTTATTTCAGAAAAAATCTGATTTTGTGTCAAAATACCTATATTAGAACAAAGCTATATATAAATCTAATATATATCGTAAGTCGCGCTTTCGAGACATGGAAAACGCAATTTGAATTTCGTATAGAACTGTCCCATATTTTTTTTCGTAGTGTACATACAGAAATGTAATTTTTGTACGCTCATCTTTTCCTTATTTTAAAATCTATCACTTTGATATCGAACACATAATGCTCGTCCGTAACTTTCGGTCTCATTTTTTGGATTAAAAATGCTCCGTAATTTACGGCATTTCTTTAAAAGAAAAGAAAAAAGAGAAAGGAAATGTGTTAAAATTGTTGCTCTTATTTTCTTGCTGTTGGAATCAATTTAATAACCATCTCGATAATATGCCTCATTTCATCTTTTTGTAGATATTGACGAGTGCAGCACAAACAATCCATGCGCACATGTCTGTCATAATACACCTGGCTCTTACAATTGCATGTGTCACCTATCCTTCCAACTTGGAAATGATGGTCGTTCCTGTTTCCGTAAGTCAATTTTTTTTCATTTCTTATAATAATTACAAAAGTACTTTTATTTGCCTGTTACCTTTTACAAAGTAATTGACCTGATTTTAATATGTTCGAACTTGAGAACTATTAGATCTTTTATTTAATCAACTTCTCTTGTTTCTTTGTCTTTTTTCCTTTTTCTTTCCTTTTCATTTTTTAAATATTTTGACTACAAGCGAAAGCATTTTTAGGTTTTCATTTGAACTCAGAATACAAATTTGTAAAACTCTCGGTAAAAATATAAATAACGTTAAAACAGAATAACATTCTTTTAACAATTTTATAGATAATGCATTTGTTTATAGTGTTCGTGTGTCTATTTCTGGTTTTAAAAAAATCTGTTTTCTTTAACAAATTTTCATACCAGCTGATTTCAATAATAAACAACAAATGTCAGACAAGAATCGTGAATTGTCTATCCATATTAAATTGTTTCTATTGAGTGTTTTTAAAGCTAATGGTTTTTAAATTAATTCCGCGAAAAATAACGCATACGGTAGTTAAAATACACAATATAAAAGATGCATTTACTTTAAAAACATTTTAAAGAAGAGATATCTATCTAGTTAAAATTGATAGGCTCTTATATTTTGTTTTTAAAACAGATTTTGTTACTTTTAAAACATGTATAGTAAATATTATGTTTAAAAGTATGTATAGTATGATTATAAGTTGTTTTTATCCATTGAAGCGAAAAAATATGTATTCCAAAAGCATATCTTATTTCTTCAAAACACGCAATTTTCATAAATATCTGCTAGAAATAGATGCTTAGAATGAGGGGGTTTTCCCTTAGTTTCTAATTTATTAATCTGTTTCAAAGAAACCCTTTATAAATATGAATAACTTAAAAACAGAATATCAATAACTTTAAAATATCAGTAATTTAAAACAGAGGCTAAAATACCATACGTACATGAATTTTTAAAATGTTACATGAAGGAGACTTAAAATTTAAAATGCAATTACAAATCGATAAAATGCTGCCTTCGAGTAAAATTCATAAATAATAAGCTAATTTTTATAAGTTTTCCACTTGTTAGATTTTTTCAGTTGAGACCTTTTCATTTTAAATTTTAAATTGTTATCCTTTCAGGAATTGAAATGGAAGTGGTGAACACATGCGCGGATAAAAACGGTGGTTGCGATCAAAAATGTCGCCATGGACCAGGGGGACCAATTTGCAGCTGTTACTCAGGGTACGAACTTGATGCAGATGGTAAAACATGCAATGGTAAGTAGAGTATAAGAATTTGTATAGAGTATGAGAATTCAAGTGGTTTTGTAAAACTTACTTATCATTTTCACATGAGTTCTACCTCTTCTTTGTTTGGTAGAATTCCAGTTCGAATTTTCTGCTCTACGAATATTGTTAAATTATGATATTCTACAAGTTTTTTTTATTCCCGCGGAGTAACAAATTATATTTACATTGAAAACTTGGTATATGAAGAATTGCATACTGTAAAAGAACTAGTGACTAAAGATTAAACATAATTAAAGAAATGGAAAATGGAAAAAAAAGAAGATAATATGGTCTAAAATGCACATCAGAGAGAAAAGAAATGCGTTAAATGAAGCATATATGAGTTAACTAATATAAATCAACTCAGATGAAAACATCACGGGAACATCGTGGGAGAAAAGAAAGCAAGGGAAAAACATCAAAACATCACGCTTCTGAAACATCGCAATAAAAATAAAGCGGTGCAGAAACTTCGCAGGTTTAAAACACCGTGATTCAAATTATCCTGGTGAAAAATAAAGCACCTACAAATGAGCTGTGATGATACTATCGCAGAAATGAGTTTTCTGATTGAAAAAATTTTAGGTAAATTTTCTCTGCTACATTGATTTGTGAGCCCAGAAAGAAACAAGTAATATTTTTAATTTTTATTGTATAGCCAGTTAATAGAATTTTAAACTTATGCATCGTTCTCTTTGTAATCATTTTTATACCATACTTTTTCATGAAATTAGTAAAAGAAATTATTAAATAACGACTTTTAATAGTTCGCAACATGAGCTTAAAAAAAATTCTATTAACTGCTATTAGTAACATTATTTTTTATTAATTTCCAGATTATTAATAATTAGGTTTCCTTTTTGCCTTTCCAGTAAAAATTTATTAGCTAATATGAAACATAAAGGTTAAAATATTACTTGTTTCTTCTTGTGCCCACGAATCAATGCGCGAAACTTCACTTAAAAATATTTTTTTAGTCAGAAAACGCGCATCTGCGATGTTACTATCATTTGATGAATTGTAAGTGCTTTATTTTTACCACGATATATTCTATGACGATGCTTCAAATCTGCAAAGTTTTTACACGGCTTTATTTTCTACAACGATATTTTATGTCACGATATTTTACATCTGCGATGTTTTCTATTTGCATTCTTTTCTCTCTCAAAGTTTTTACGACGTCGTTTAATAGTTGCATTGTTTTTTCCTCGAAGTTTTCGTCCGCGATATTTTCAGTAGACACCATTAACGCCTATTCCGTTAAATCTAGCATATCAAGCACTCTATCAAAACTAACAAAATCCAATCCGGCAAAGATAAAATAATGTTTTAAAACACTAAACTGATGTTGATAGTGATGTTAATTGGTGAACTTTATGGAAATGTATTTCTGATGCATGGAGTTCCGATGTATCATCCTATTCCAGAGACAAATACATTGTGTATGAAGGTTGCTTAATAAGTTCTAAGTGCAATTTTATAATTTTAGAATGATGAAACGCTGCGAAATGATTGCAGGACGTTTTAGAAAGCATACATGGAAGGTTTAATAGTTTGATTTTTGAGAAGCTGCTAAATGTTGTCAGTGAATGATGATTGTTAATACTGAAAATATCAAACATGATTCGGTGATTGAGTGTTTGACAAAATAATGTATAATAGCGATACAGAATTATAAAAGCATGGCTGCAGTTTGTAGTGATATACCTTTTTCTGTTCGCCATTAAAACGTGGGCAAATATAGATAGGGAAGAAAGTCACTCAAATATGATCCCAGTGTAGGATGCGATGGCGATATGACCGTTAAAGAAATGTGTAATTAAAGTTGAAGAATGTGTGATGGAAAATAGATGAGTGACTGTTTTTCAGATTGCGACGGAAATTAGAATCGGTGAAAAAATTCCTGTATGAATAGCTGCGTATGTAGAAGGTCGGAGGCTGATCGATCCCTAGAATATTGAAGAAAGAAATGAAAAAGGCATTAGGTTGAGTATCTTTCAGAAATGCTATTCATTACGAACACCAATAAATATGTTTATTCACAACTATGACAGGACATGAAATATGGCTAAACCGCTATCACGTAGAAACAAGACAAAGACGCATGTTGTGGGAACTCATTGGATTTGCCTAGGCACACGAAGTTCAGAACTCAGAAATCTGATGAAAAGATTTGAGGCACCATATTTGTAATTGAAAAGAGATAACTTTTTTCGATTATATATCTCATGCTATCATGATAAAAAGGTTTTATTATTCTATTTTGTTGGCTTACCTCCAACAAACTATAAAAGTAAAACGCCGTGACAAACTCGGCAGAAATATGTTGCTTTTACACGACAGTGGTCCATTTCACAAGCTTAAATTTTCCAAACTGTTCAACGTTTCACCCATTCATCAGACTTGTCCGCAAGTGGATCACTTTTGTTTCAAAACCGGAGAAGCATCTGCATGGATCCCATCACAGTGACGATGATGGTTTGAAAAATACCGTATAGGAATGGTCTAAAGCGTGGGATAAAGCCATTTCCTCTGCTGCAATCCGACGCTTAACATACACTGGTGTTCAAAAATTAAGGACGAGACGGTTTTTTCAATATAACTTTGTACAAAAGCTTTCCAAATCAACACATTTAATACCGTAAGATCCCCAATACGTAAGGACATGAGTAATGTAAGCAACACTTACTAAAAGAGAAATCAGAGGGATAAAAAGAAGCTTTATTGAAAAAGTAGCATGGAGCGCAATGCGACTGAAGGCCGAAACATCCCTGTGGTAGGTGTCCAGCAAGAAACATCCGGTCTTTAATAGGGGATATGATCTCCCCTGACTGCTAGGCAGGTTTCACATCATTTGTGCTTGCTGGATATGTGGTTGTTAATGAGCTGTTGAGACACTGCTGCTCGTTCCTCTTGTAGCACCAATCGCAGTTTCGGAATCGTTACTGGCGATAAGTTACGTGCTGCCACGGGTCTCCCTAGTAAGTTCCGTACATGCTTGACGGGATTTAGATCCAGAGACCTTGCCGACCAATCCATGTGTTCAATATCTTCACTCTCCAACAGCTCTTCGACAGTAACTGTGCGATGAGGTGGAGCGTTGTCGTCCATGAAGAGGAACTGAGGACCCATAGCCCTTGTGAAAAGACGCATGTAAGGAAGAAGAACCTCGTTACAATAGCAGTCCCAGGTGACGAACCTCCTTGGGAGATATGAAGGTCGGTCCGGCTACCAAGCATTATGTCTGCTCGAACGAGAACTCCGCGACCTCCAAAACAGTCCCTTTTGATGATGTTGAAGGGGTTATTGCGTGTTCCCCGCTCTGTCCAGATGTGTATGTGTCTAGAATCGCAACTCAGACTAAATCTGCTCTCATCTGTAAAGAGTACTCGTCCCCATTCATTGTCTCTCCAATTCCGGTGTTCCCGGCACCACAGAGAACGCCTTCTCCGATGGGCAGGCGTTAGAGGTACACACCGTACAGGGCGTCGTGCAAACAGACCACCACCGTGCAGTCTTCTGGCCACGGTAAAACGCGATATCGGTCGTCCAGTCGCCTGTGTCGTGTGTCTAGCGATTTCTCCCGCTGTCTGCCGCCTGTTTCTTCTGGCCTGTAAGGCAATATACCGGTCATCTGCGGGTGTGGTTCCTCGTGGACGACCACTACTAAACCCCCGGATAGCTGTTCCTGTAGTTTGAAATTGTCTCCAAAGTCGTGAAACGATGCTGTGAGCAATTCCGAACTCTGCAGCCACACTTGTCACACTGCGGCCTTCCTCCAACTTCCCAATGATTCGACTCCGGTAAAAGCATCCAGATGTCGTCTAACAGATTGATTATTCGCCATTTCTCGCTGAGGCAGCAACTCGGTGTGATTTTAACTGCTATACGGCGTGCAATCTCTTTGCCAGAAATACTGATCTTACACCGACAACATGCTTTATACTACTCAGACACTCCCCCATTACGTCTACCTGCATATCTGCGCATGTGCTACCGTACATCACCTTACTTAATCTCCTGATTGGTCTTTCTGTCCGCTCTGCCTCTTCGTTCAGCTGATATGCTAATTTTTCGACTTCGTCCTTAATTTTTGCACACCAGTGTATTGTTGTACTAAATGCGTTGAAGCCAAGGAAAGTACGTAAAAAGCTGAGAAAGTCATTTTAGACATTTATTTGGAATAAATGCGTTAGGATTAAAACCTATGAAATACTTGTTGGGGTATTGACGAGGATTTGAAATTTCGTTGTAATTCGAAAGAAACATTTTGTGAAATCCCATGTATCCCCTACGTACTCCGTGGAAGGGTGCTTACTGAATATATGAATTTCCATAAATACCCAATTAACTTCCTGAAAGTGGGGGTAATTCTTTTTAAAGCTTGTAAATAACCGAAACGGATAAGATTTATACAAACTTCGAAAATCTTATTGTCTGAGACTTTCAATGTGACTTCTGATCAGTTCATTTGTGATGTATGATACGCGATTTAAGCCACTGTCATCTTTATTTTATCTTTACTCTCACTTCTACTTCGTCAGCTCCAAACAGGATGCAAATTAGTTAATGCATTTAACAGGGGTTCCAAACTTCATGTCTGTAAGAACCGCATGTTGGAATTCAGGAAAGTTCTAGAGCCGCAACTAGTTTTCCCAAAAGCCACAAATATATACTTACATCATTTTAAAAGTAGTGAAACAGGTTTCAAATAGAAAGAAACATCTACTTCTAAACAATCATTCAATGACAGTTTGATGGCAAGCCATGCTATGCACCCCCGGTACAAAGAATAATGTTCTTGAAGTTAAGGGAGATCTTCTGGCAGCGAGGACTGTCCTTGATACTATTTCCGCCTAATCCTTAAAGTTAATTAAATCATGTTTAGCCTTTTGCTAGCCTCTTCAGAGGGTCTGAGCTTACGTTTATAACAGGACTTTCTCCGCGTTACTGCAGACTTTAATTATTTTAAATTTTACTCGAAGCTTTATGTTGGCTTAAAATTCACAAGCTGGAATTGTTTTTGATACATGAGCTGTGTAGTCTGTTAAGTTAAAGTCACAACAAAAGATTTATTTCAAATCTTCTGAGTTTTCCAGTCATTTCTCTAAAAGTTTAAGCCAAGACGATAAGTCGCTTGACTGCCGCGCGGAACCAGAAGTTAGCTTGAAATTTTCCGGTTCCGTATAAGAGTATTTCAACTATCTAACTATAGATCTTGTTCTTCTCAATCTTAGGTGTTAACTTTACATGCTGGTGAATCTTCGCCTTTGCTATATTCTGACTGTGAACGCAAGATACAGCACAAAATTTAAAATTTAACTTAAAATTTCATTTCTTCTCCGCTGGTGAATTTACTTTAGAATAATGCATTAATATTTAACTTAGAATAATACAACATAAAATTAAAGTTTTCTTGACAGAACAGTTTTCTGAACCTTACAGTATATTAACTGCTTCTAGTAAATTTGAGTGAAACTGTACCCTAATTAGGTTGGACAGACAAAGCTTAATAAATTTACAACACTTACCAACCGTGCCAATGTCAAACATTCTCGTCTGTTCTATTTAGCGTTTCTTCTTTCTACAAGTAAGAAGCAGCTGCGGCAAGAGCTATCTCCAAATCATGGCGGTTAAAATTTCTCTTTTTATTTTAACCTACGCAGTTTCGTTACGTAAGCAAAGCAATTTTTAAAGTTGTAGAGACATTAGGTTATTTCGAAAGCAGGAGTATTGAAAAATGAGCAACGCCTTCGCCGGGAGTCGAACCACGGACCTCTCGATTACGCGTTAAGTGTGCTGACCACTACACTCGTTCACTCGTTACGGAGAGACGGGGACGCCCTAACTTTACCATTGTGGTTATACGGGCATGGTCCCACGCCCTCCTCCTGGTTTTTCATATCAGCTCCACCACAGCCAAGGGAGCGGACAAGCCAGTACCAGTACGGTCCCTGTCGAGCCTGATCCCATCCTAGGTACAATACCCGGGTTCTAGTCCTGTGAAGAATAAGGTACAATAGTACCTGATATTTTACCCCCGTGGTTGAGACTGTCTAAGTACAGATCCTAGCCAGTACTTCCCAGGAATTCTCCTGAGTCAACCCCCGGGGGGGGCTGACCACTACAGCACGAAGGCATGCTAAGAAAGCGGGAGAAATACCTTATATACTCGCCCTTTTAAAGGGAAACTGGGGATTAAGGGACTCAATCGCCAAATCCTGGTGGTGGAGAATCATGATTTACCACCGTGGTGGAGAAACATGATCTACCACCTTTTTTTAGTTCGGGCTCCACTGTAGAGTCATTAGGTTATTTCTGAAGCAGGAGACATGAAAAATGAGCAACGCCTTCTCCGGGACTCGAACCACGGTTTCTCGAATAGGCGCCGAGGGTGCTGACCACTACACCACGAAGGCATACGAAGAAGGCTAGAGAAATACCTTATAAAGTAAGCCTGCATTTTCGTAGACAATTTTCCCTTTCATGCACCGTATGCTTTTAAAGTAGTAAATTTGCTAGCCAATTTATTCGATAAATATTACAGATCTTTTTTACCCAGTACGCCGGCATTAATTTTTGTTTTGGTTTTCAGTTATTGCCTTTAAGGAAGAGCCTATATTAAAAAGTTAGATCTTGGTCATTGCTCTCTTTTCACTGCTATCATTTAGAAAAGAAAGAATGTTCTTTGAGGCGCTAATGCCCCAAACAAAGCTAGAAATTCAATCGCATGATTTAAGTTTTTCAAATCTTGAAAGGAAATAAAGAGACTATAAAGTGAATAAATATTTATAAATCAAATTTTATGGCTCTCTCTGAATGGTTTTTGAAATTCTTCGACAGTGGTGAGAAATGGAAGTTTGCGATTGTAGAAAGAAATAAGAATGGCATCCAAAGAAACTCTTTTACAATTTTTTTGGTTTAAAGTAATTTGATCCTCATTAATTACATATGTAAAGTATGAGTAATTATCTTTGTCCTAGTATTACATGAGAAAACAAATTTATATATGTGTTAAAACAAAAATGATAATTAACACGAAATGGCATGCAAACTTTAAGTGATTTCTCTGTATATGGGAGGTATGAAAAATCATAAGGGTTAATAAATATCATTGTCACTGCGAAATGTTCATAAAAATTAAGATTCATTCACTTTATCCATCTTGCTTATAAAATAAGCTAGATATTTTAATTAATTAAAAGTTACATAAGGTTAATAAAATGAACATTTCGTTGCAAGATAAAGGCACAGAATCCTGCGGTTTTAATAAAAAGTTGCTCTGACTTCAGGGTATTGAGGTTTCAGGTCAAAGTTTGTAAATATTTTTAAATATTTACAAAAATTTGACCATTTTATTCAGTCAGTCAGTTTTGACCATTTTATTAGAGTTTATTGAGTCATTTTATTGAAAAGTCATTTTATTGAGTTTTTGTCTCTCTGAATTGTTGTAATATTCTGTATTGTTTTGTTTAGTCATTTGTTTACTTTGAGATACTAATTTTAGGGTTTATTTTATTTATTATTGAACTCGTGCGCATACGATTTGAATTCGAATTCGGAGCTTAACAACGTTTGATTTGTAACGTTGTCTTGGCCTGGGCGACTTTCCAGAAGATTTGGAAAAACGTAGTTTCGAAGCCCTGCAGCCAAGTTTTTCCAAAAATTCCAGAAGCTCGTGCTGCCCCATATAAACGGGATCTTAGAGCCAAGATGAATCAGTTGTCAATCAGCTACCAAATTTAAGGGTGCAAAGACAGTTAGCTGAGTTGCGTTTTAGAGTTTACTCTGCGAATGATTTTGGAAGTTACGCTATTTCTCGTGCACTGATGAGGAACTACTAGTATAGGCGTTTCACTTGAGCTATCTGCAGATAATATTTCTGCATATCATTATTATTTATTTGTGCAGAATGTCACAATTTAAGTGACAGTCTTCCTGCTCATCCTAAGTGATTATTTAAGGAGAGAAGCCACGTCAGTATTAAATTTAAATGTGAATGTGGTGCGGTGGAATAATCGGTGTTTTGGGCGGGGAGATTGATGAATTAATTATAGAAAACCCTTCAAGGCTGCTAGTCTGAAAGAAAGATTTCTTCACTGGGAACTTTCTGTGTGTATCTTGCATTGGGTATGGAGAAAACTCCAGACGTATTCTCTGCAGCTACCCCATTCAACCGCCAGGGGCAGAAATTAATTTAATTAATTATCAAATTGTTAAATTAATTTCCACAGCCTTTGAAATTCCCATAGCTCCAGATTTGGCCTAAGGCCAATTCATAAATATTTGCAAAATTTGAAGGAGCGGTTGGAACGGGCCGCTGAGGAAGCTGATCTTAAGAGCGAAATCCAACAAGGTAGGATGGCGCAGTATTACAATTTATGCTCTTCGGGTAAAACTTTTGAAATAGGGGATAGGGTGGTAGTCCTCATACCGGATTCAAGCAATAGATTATATGCACCGATGGCAGGGTCCTGCAGTGATAAATGAAAGACAATCTCACACTCTTCTTACCACTCTTTCTTATGAGACTTTTCTTAGTGGACCCCCACTCTTTCTTAGTAGAAATGACAGACGGGAGCATTAAGCATGTACATCAAAATAAAATAAGAAAATTTATTGTGCGGTCAAATGCAATCAATGTAATGTTTGACGGGGAGCAGCTCCGGGAGGTAGACAATATATCCTCTACTTTAGACCAGGATAGTAGTTTCGAAAGTATGTTGATAAATCTAAGTACCACTAATCTTAACATCAAGCAGGTGAATGATCTAAAACTACTGTTGGGGAAGTGCAAGAACTTATTTTTGAGACATGTTCAACCCGCTAGAGTAGGACAACATAGGAATGATCTCATATCTGGAGTAGACAGGAAAAACCATCATTGTTATGCCATTCCAATGGTATATCGCAAGGAGGTGGACCAACAAGTCAAAGATCTTCTAGAGATGGGTCTCTTTGAACCATCGGAAGCAGACAAAACCCACCCGGTTGTGTGTATGGTGAAGAAAGACGCGACAATCAGGATGTGCGTGGATTTCAGGGCTTTGAATTCAATCACTAAAGTACCGGCATATCCCATGAAGGATATGCATGAATTAATATATGTAGCTGGGCATTCAAAATGGTTATCCAGTTTGGATATGCTCAGACGATACTGGCAAATAGGAATGGATGAATCAAGTAAACCGCTGACAGCGTTTCCAACTCATAACGGGACGTTTCAGTGGAACGTCATTCCGTTTGGTTTGGCAGGAGCGTCAAGTACTTTTCAAAGAGAAATGAATAATATTCTTTCCCGGTACATGAACTATGAAGAAAAGGTAGTCAAAGAACTATTAACTTCGATTATTTCCGAAAGGAAAGAGAAGAAAAATGTGGAATTAGCTCAGGGAAGGTTACGTATAGAAAGCGAGCGCATAGAGCTAGAAAGATCAAGACTCGAAGCGGCAAACCGGTTTGCTACAAGATTAAATTCTATGTGGAGTTATTACTGCATATTAAGGGGGCGACGGATCTGGAAACAGTCAATCAGTTAGTAGTTGCGGATAGATTAATGGAAACACTCCATACGGAACCTGCTACACATAATTGGTATTAAGCAGGGAGAAAATTGGTGGAAACCAAAGGAGTTAGCGAGAGAACGCGATACTTTTTTTGGCAACTGGGAAATCCTACGCTAAGGGTTATAGGAAAGAGTATACGATTAAAGAGGGATTATCACCAGGTAGGATTAAAGTAAAGCCAAAAGAAAGTTATAAACTTAGCTCAGCTAAGCAGGCTTCAACGGTGTCAAACAGAGAGAAAATAGGCGCCCCTCAGAAAAATTTCGCATGTTACAAGTGCGGTCAAAGGAACATTTCAAACGTGATTGCCCTCAAAATAAAAATACGAAGGACAAATTTGCAAAAGTGAGTAGAGCAAATGCGGTGAATGGCGAGAAGGTTAGAGAAACTCGAGAGACCAGAGTTATTGTTGCCAGAGCGGGACATTTTGAAAAGGAAATTTCTAGACAATCAATAGAAGACGAATTATGCAAATTGGATAGAGTGCGAATTAGTGTAAACGGTCGGATAAGTAAAGGGTTAATCGATTCTGGCAGTGAAATAACGGTCCTAAAAGAAAGTATAATTCCAGATTTTAGATCCGGAAGTAGATCGGCAATTTATTTGAAGGGGATTTTTGGACCGCCGAAAAGGTGTGAGTTAGTAAAATTACCATTAGCACTAATTGTTGGAAAGGGGTGCAAACGTTCATCAAGAAATACTTTACGCGGTGGCGAAATCTTTAGTCGAAGACGTTTTAATACCCCCACAGGTGTTAGATATGTTACAAGACGAAAACAGTTGTAAAGATCGGTAGTTTAGCGGAGAAGGAAGTACCAGTGGTTTGTCCTGTGCATCGAAGGGTTCCTGGGATATAAGAGGGACAGAAACACCTCAAGGTAAATTAGAAACGGATATTCAAAGCCACACAGATACTATCCCAGCGAACTTAGAGGGGGAAATAACTGATTTATCTCAGACGGCGGAGTTTCGAACCGAAAACGGATAAAGGAAATTATTTTGTGAGGGACAGTTTTCTTTTTCATCGGGAGAAAGTTCTGGGACAAAGCACAGAGCAATTAGTTTTATTGGGAAAACGTGAAAGAGATGTCCAGAAATTTTGAGAATCATGTGAAAGCTGTCAATTATCAAAGGCAGTGAAAGTGAAGGACAGGGCGCCGATTGCTCCAGTGGCAAGACCAGGGTTACCTTTTCAGGTTGTCAATGTAGATTTAATCGGGCCTATAGATCCTCCTAGTTCGAAGGGTCATAAATATATTTTGTGCTTGGTGGACTAGCATACTAGGTGGGCCGAGGCAGTGTCATTAAACAGTCTGACGGCAAAAACTACTTGCGACGCGTTGCTGCAGATTTTCTCCAGGACCGAAATCCATAATGTGATTGCGTCAGATAATGGTACCAATTTTAACGCAGACGTAACACGGGAATTTGAGAAAAGATTAGGGTCCATTCCGAGATTTTCTGCACCCATGTACCCTCAGTCAAATGGTTTAGTCGAAAGATTTAATCAGACTTTGAGACATATGTTGCATCATGTTATTAGAGAAGAAGGTCGAGTTTGGCATGTCCAAATACCTTACGCATTATGGGACGTCCAATTACTTTACGCATACAGGGTGTAGAGACATTAGGTTATTTCGAACCAGGAGTCATGAAAAATGAGCAGCGCCTTCGCCGGGAATCGAACCACGGACCTCTCGGTTACGCGTCGAGCATGCGGACCACTACACCACGAAGGCATGCGAAGAAGGCGGGAGAAATACCTTATATACTCCCCCTTTTAAAGGGCGACTGTGGTTTTGGGGACCCAATCGCCAAATCGCGGTGGTGGAGAATCATCATCCACCACCTTTTTAGTTCGGGCGCCAGTGTAGAGACATTAGGTTATTTCGAAGCAGGAGTTATGAAAAATGAGCAACGCCTTCGCCGGGAATCGAACCCCGGACCTCTCGGTTACGCGTCGAGCAGGCAGACCACTACACCACGAAGGCATGCGAAAAAGGCGGGAGAAATACCTTATAAGGGAAATACCTAATAGTACTACAGGGATATCCCCTTTCCAACTATTGTATGGTAGACCGGCACAAGGACCGTTATCTATTTTAAAATCTACATGGTTAACGGAGCATGACGAAGTGGTTTGTTGGACGGAAGTAAACAAAAAACAAGAAAAAAAAAGTAGATACAAAAGAACAAAAAGGACATTGAGAAAAAAGGGTACTTTTGACCCTGGATGCCGGAGGAGACGGTGTGACGTTTTTGGCTGGAGGACCGTCGCCATTTTTCTTTGTGATGAGAGATTGTTTTTCTAATCCGGCGGGGACCATTATTGTACCTCTAATATATAATAATCAAGAGTTGTTTCCTTATTATTAATATATAAGTTTATTGTTAAACAAACAACAAAAAGGTGTCATCTATGCGTCGATCGACAGAGTCATATGTAAAGGAAACGAACCCCACGCTACGGATAATACACTGACTACCAATAAGTATTTGGACACCTATGCAAATGACGATATCTGCGGTCCTAAGCTACGTCACGGACTCCACCGGTATATATCGTGTAGGAAACAGCATCGGCTTTAGTCGCATGCAAGATGCCTCGCAGTTCGGAGCTCTCTGATTTCTGAAGGTATAATTATCGGATATCACAAATGTGGCCGATCCTTAAGGGACATATCTAGCGATCTGAAGTACCCAAAATCGACAGTGGCCTATGTGATTAAGAAGTGGAAGGTGAGCGGTGACTTTCGGAATGTGCCCCGAGTCGGCAGACCAAAGAAACTGGGAGATAGAGACCGACGAGTGCTGTCTAGAGAAATTCGGAAGAACCGCACCCAACCCATGGCCCTCATCCGCGAGGAGTTTCAACAGGCATCCGGGAGTATTGTTTCAATGAATACCATCCGTAAGGAAGCACATCTGGGTTTCATGGTCGTGCTGCTGCCCATAAGCCTTTGATCACAAAGTCCAACCGCGCTGCTCGGTTAATGTGGTGCAAAGCACATCGAAATTGGACCGTAGATCAGTGGAAACGGGTTCTTTGGAGTGACGAATCAAGGTTCACCCTTTACCGTTCGAATGGCAGGATCTGGGTCTGGCGTCTACCTGGAGAACGTCTCCTGCCGGAATGCATTGTGCCAACAGTCAAGTTCGGCGGAGGTGGAATTATGGTCTGGGGGTGTTTCTCCTGGTATAGGCTGGGACCCTTGGTCCCCATTCAAGGTAAGCTCAACTCCGATTCCTACTGCACTATTTTGTATGACAATGTGCTTCCTACGTTGTGTCAGTTTTATGGGTTGGACCCCTGTTACTTTCAGGACGACAATGCCAGTTGTCATGTTTCGACGTTAAGCAAGGCTTGGTATGGTGCCACTGGAGTTCATCGAATGGACTGGCCTGCCCAGAGTCCAGCCCTGAACCCTATCGAGAACCTCTGGGACGAGTTGCATTCCCGAATTCAGGGGTGCACTACCCGTGCAAAATCGGTGAAGGACTTCTATGTCTTCTCCAAGCCGAGTGGAAGAAAATACCACTAGCTGTCATACAAAGACTTGTGGAAAGTATGCCCCGGAGGGTCCACGCTGTAATTACCTCTCGTGGAGGCTCTACCACTATTGATTTTGAATAAAGTTAGTTTTTCTTTTCTATCACAGGTGTCCAAATACTTATTGGTAGTCAGTGTATTATCCGTAACGTGGGGTTTAACCCATACCAGGTTGAGATGGTATTGAGGGTATTGCGTAAGGCGATGTTGGAAACTGAGTATAAGCGGTGAGACATGATGATGATTCTCAAGTGCAAGTAAGTTGACAAGCTATCTGTATAGATGGGTGCTCGTGGGGTCTGATTATCTATAAGATGCTGCACTGCAGCCGTAATTGCCAGCACTTCCGCATGGAAGATGCTGTTGTGAGTGTCAAGACGTCCTTGCCAGTCGTGTTCAATTTTTCCATTCTCATAGTGCACAAATGCACTATTAGTACGCACATTTCCAAAGAATGTGAGAAGCATAGAAGTTTGCAGCACACACCAATTTTCATTACCCATGCCCGGGGTCACCTGTGTCTCAGTGTTAAACCGCTGATCACTGGCACTTCGCCAATATTTCAGTTGGAAAAAGAACTGGCTGCACGTGTGTTTTCGTGGTATCCCTATGTATAACATAAATATGAGTTAGTTTCCCTTATAAAATCATTCACGAAGGCTTCCCTCTATTGAGGCAGATAGCCCTCGTGTGTTTTGCCATATTGATGTGAACTTACTAGCCAATCCCTGCGCTATAATGTCTATAAATAGGAAGTGTTGCTAATATATATGCTTTAATCTTCGATTTAGGAAAGAAAAAAAAGGTTTTCATTCATTTTTAGTCATAGAATGAAACGTATCACGTATGCAATGTACTGATACTTGTAATTTTGTATGTATGATATATGTTATGTATTTCAGATGTGGATGAATGCTCTCGTGGCTTGTCCCAGTGCAAGCAAGACTGCAATAATAGCCCCGGAGGCTATTCCTGTGCATGCCGCTTTGGCTACTCATTGGATAGAGATGGTATAACTTGCAACGGTAAGCATCTCAATTAAATAATAAACCTCTCAATTATTATAAAATTTTATTTCATGCTAATAAATTGGTAGAGATATTTTTCCAGATTTCTAACCCTGACAAAGCATGTGAGATTAATTCTCCTTCCAGATAATTCTAAGGTTGCCTGCATTCAGAAGAATATCTTCGTGGCGGATTTTGTAAGGAAAAACAGTTTTTATCTGTATCACATGGAGTAAATTTTACAATCAGAATGTTCCTTCGCCATCATTACAATCAAGAATATTCATATGAGGCTTTTTTTTGATATCAGTTGTTCAGTAATAAGTTGTCTATCCAACGAATTATCATTTTAGTGCTTGGTTTGAATCTCGGTTAAAAAATAACCGCGTGTAATTATTCCGTCCATTTTTATGAATGTATTTTTGTCTGAAAAGCGATATTTAACTAAACTGTTTAAACTAAACTGTAAGCAATAGATCAATCATAAATAGCTTATAAAAAATAACTGCATATCGGTAAATGACAATTTTGTAATAGGATTGAATTTACATTCAGATTTGTATATCATATTACCTCAGATCCAGCCAACAAAGTCAGGACGACTCATCCTGTCTAAATCTCGACTTCATTCATTCATTCATCTAACATTGAAATTTACATAAATCTTATCTAGTGTTATATGTTGCGCACGTTTTAAAAAATAAAAGACTATTAAATATCTGACATATCAAACATTTAAATTGAGCACTACTCTAAAATCCTGGTCTTGCACCGAAACTCGAAAATTTAACCTTTTCTCGGTACTTATCCAAGCTTCTGATAATTTATGATTCAAGATTAGCATTTGGGCCATAACTTGGGCGTTATCGGTGACCGTGTGTTATCTAACTGGGTGCGTCCTTCACAACTTAGTATAATTTTGGGAAAACGCAACGAAACTCGCAAAGAAATTTGAGAGATCGTTAGAGTAGCTAGCATTACTCATTTTCGTAAAGAAGAGTCGATAAGGATAGCAAACGTCGCCATTGTATCAGCTGAGTCATAATAATGGTAGATAATAATGTAAGATTCCCAAATGCAAGTTTACTGTTGAGAACACTACTTTTTATAAGCAAAACATTACTTTTTATATGCAATCTATGAGATCATTCATTTGCATTTCAAATACTATTTCCAGGCTCTTTATGATCAGAATAGTAACAATTTTGTTTTACACATTTCATAATACATTTTGAGAAAATTTTGAGCTTTACTAGTACTAATAATGAAAAATAGAATGGAAAAAGTCAGTATCCAACAGTGAAATGCATACTGAACATAGTTAATATTTTCAATTTTATTAATGCATTTTAAATGATAACGAGTTTCTGTTTTAGTAACTAATGAGCTGTCCGTTACCGACAGCATACTGCTCAGTTTGTACTGCTTCAATCTCTTCATATAACTGAAACGATTTAGAGATTTCGTATATTTCTATATGAAATATTATAAATATAAATTACATATATAAATTTTATAAATTCTATATATTGCTATACATATATATATAATTAAGCAATTTTTTAATTTTTCTCGCTATCGTTTATTTTAATAAGCTTTAAAATTTCGTTGTTAATTTATTATCCTTCTAAAAGTACATTCTTAAGCTTTAAGGTTAAAAAAAGCATTCGTAAAACGTTTTGAATATTTAGGGACAGTGGTAATTGAAAAATATTTGAAATAAGTACTCTACACATGCATAAAAACGTACACGCACTGGATTTGTATGTTCTTGCGCTAACTGAAAGCCAACGGTTCAGCTACTAAACGGAGGATTTTTTGATTATGGCAAAGCACACGAGTGCTTTCACCTTTATGAGGTAGAATGCCTTCGTAGAGATCTTTATAAAGGAAACTACCTCCTATTCAGGTTGCACATAGAGACTACCACGAAAGCTATGCCGCCAACCCGGTTCGCTTGGATTCGAGCCCGGCTCGAACTACTAGTATTCAGAGGTTTTAACCACTCGACCCAATTCGTAATGTAAACTAAAACAAAACTAATTTACAACTGTTAACCACCAAAAACTTAAAGCTGTAATAAGACGTCTTTCGCATCCGCAAATTTAATTTAAAAAATGCGACAATTAATTTATAAAAGTGCCATTTCGCCTCCTTCAGATTTCTAAGTCTTTCAATGCACTAAATGTACTTTTTAGAATAATATTACATGAAACCTTAAAAAAGCTTTTAAAAATAATTCAGTACGTTTAGAAGGTAGTTATAGAGATTATTATGTCAAAATACGCAAGAGCTGTGTGCTTTGGAACAGCTTCCTTCTTTGAAGAATTTTGAAATGAAACAGGTTTCTATCTTCATTGCACATAAAGGATAACTACACTCAAATCTACCACAGCTAAACTGCTTGTGGAACGTTGGATCCACTTTTAATAGTCTTACGCTCTCAGGTGGAAATCCTAAAAGGGACCCAATGCGAACCTTCAAAATTTTCTATGCATGGCAAAAATTTCACACCTTTGCATTATTCTGAATGAACCACAGATTCATACGGTATAACGAGCAAATTTAGATATACATCACATAAGGAAAAATAATAGTACTTAAGGAAATATCAGGGCTTCTTTGTGCTATTCAAAACAGAATAAAATAAAGCGTTTTAGGCTAATTAAAATTCCATTTGTATGACAAAATATTGAAACTTATTTTCCAAAATGAAAAGAATTGAAAAGCAAACCAATGAAAATTTATACATTGTCGCAGCTGTACTGTTGCAGAAACAGAAAAGAGATACTGAAAGAATTTCAAAGCAAAGACTGTAACTGAAGAATTGTGCACAAGGATGCGGCGAAAAATCTCGTGGTTTCTTTCAGCGCTTACTTCTGACAATTAACAAAGGTATCATAAGCAGTTATTTCCATGATACTTAGATAGTTCTTAAAATTATCATTAAATGTTGAAGAATTAACCTTTTGACTGCTAACTGCTCTAAGTTGAAGCGCTTCGCGTGAGCGGCCGCAGAATGACTGACCAAATAAACGAGATTTCCTTTTTTTTTTCTCTTTGCTAAGCAGCGAACAAGGTATGTAGTTTCTGCGAGTGTTGGAGATATAGGATACAAATAATTTCCGAGCATACACATGAGACAGCACTAAAGAGACGAGCGCATATTTGCGTCCATAGTCTAAACCGGTGGTTTGAATGCACACATATGTGACCACATATGTGCCCATAGGCCACACCGATGGTATTTGCTGGACGCATATATGCGCCCATAGCAGTCAAATGGTTAGAAAATATGATCAAACATAGAAATGCATGGTATTTTATAAAATTCTGAAATTACGGATTCTGCAGTTATGAAGTTACACTGCTATCCATCTAAAATGTAACTCCAGGAAGAAAAAGACCATATTTATTCCACGAAGCCATATTTATTCTTCAAAGTGTTAATTCGTAACATTTTTACAAAGGCCAATTAGTTAAAATTACAGCCCTGTCCGATTTACTGAACGCGAAGAAATCAGCATTTTATGTAACCTGCACTGTTGACATCAGCTATGCGACATACTTCAGTACTGAAAAACGAGGCTTCAGATGTGTGCTCGCAGTATGTCAGTCCATGCTGTTTCCCCAGGTACAGGTAGAAATAGGCGGGACACCAGAATTTCGCAATTGGATGTACAGGTATAATCCCTCCTCATTAACTGTGAAGTTCCGCTCCAGTTTTGAGGTAAAACTATCTTTGGGGCGTTCGATAGTTATTCACCCCTTCCCTACCATCAACCTCTCGAGAAGATTTTCATCTCGCCGTGTATTTTGAATGCCCCCTAGTGTATAGACACTAGACTCTTACAAACATCCTTACCTTCTCCAAGATTCGAATCTAGGCCTATCGGTATGGCAGCCAGCGTTACTAACTACTAAACCGTCAGAGTTCATCTGTCGTATTCTTGAATGGTGTATGTTAAGCTACTCGTTTGACAGTCACCGGCCAGACAGGTTCGATGAGCAGAAAAAGGCCAAGGCAGTTGTGCAACCTTATGGGCAATGAAACATTGTGGAACTTTGTGTGCCATATTGCGCACGATGCGCATTGTCCTGTTAAAGCTTGGCCTAGAGTAAGCCTTGAAGATAATGGAGGATAACTGGCTTAAAAACTTCGGAGATACAACAGTGGCTGTTGAGTATGAGAGCAATGCGTATTAAATGGATGCGAAGATAAAATTTTATGACACCCTAAACCCTGAATAGGTTTATAGGTGTCATAGAATACACTCCAGGTGACGGACCAGTATGGCAAAACATAATGCAAAGCTCAAGATGTCTCTCACCATGGTGCCGTCAGCTTCGGATACGACCATCGAGGTATTGTAGGCAGAATAAAGTTTCGTCTGAAAAGACAGTGTCGTGGCATTCGCTCGTCTATGTCCGGCATTCAATGCACCATTGCTGCCGGATACGCTTGTGTTAAAGAGTCAGCGGTAATCGTTGCAGTAGCTGCCTTGCAAAGATTTTCCTACTCTGTGCAGACAACATCGAACAGAATGCGTTGACATATGTTGTTATAAAATTGACTCTACTTCTTGCGCTAGGGTTCTTGATGTAATGCGTGCACCTTGAGTGATCTCTTGTTCTGTGGAGTGACGAGATTAGTACAATAGATATCTTCAGTCGGTCCTCTCCTCCTGAATCCATTGATACCATACCCACATTATTGTGGCTTGGTTTCGTGCGATACCAACCCTGATTTTTTGGAGAAATAAACTACAGTCTTTCTAAGCCACTTATCTTCCTCTATCAAAACTCAAAAACTTACTCGAACGTCTTCCGATTTTTCGACGAAGCATACTGAAGCTTCTCCCGCAAACAACGTTGATTCTTCAACTAGAAATATTGAAAATTCTCCGGTAGGAAAAAGCAATTCCAGTAAATAAAATGGCGTATTGTTTTCATCTTTTTATAGTGTTTCTAAGTGAAATTACTGGTGCGCATGATTTGCATGTGCATTGCAATATTTATCACTTGCATGTCTTATCGAAATCTACGCAGACTGAAGATTTCAAGCATATTGGATGTTTCTTTCATGGTATTGCATTTTGGTTGACCAACAGAGTATTAGCTATAAAAACAGAAGCAAAATTTGTACAAGATCATACCGAGATATAAGAATCCTATAAATAAAAGCAACTCATTTATTTAATAAACATCAAACAGTAATAAAATTCATACCTTACCGAAAGCTACGTTTGCTTTTTATGAAGCTGTATTTTAGACGCATTTCAGAGGATTTAAAACAGTATGAATGCATAGTACCTAATTATACTGTGCAAAAAGGAAACAGTACAGCAGGCTAAACTTTTGCACATATTTAAAGAAATAAAAATGCTTTTTCGTTTAACTTTCTTTGTTGCATCAGTTTTCTAATAAGTTTCTCTGATTTTCACTGTCAGGGAACTATGTATTTGTAGAATGATTTTCTTGGTAAGTTTCCACAAAAGTTATATTTCTTACGCAAAAAAATCTTTTTTTCTTAGAGCATATTTCAAAATTTGAAAACAAAGAGAGACTGCATACAAACATGCGTTTAAGAGAGTTTCTTGTTTTGTTTTAAATGCAAATGCGTAAAATCCTTGAATGGGTATTAGTTAAGCAAGTGTTAGCATACAAAAGAAATAGAAAAAAAAATAAAATAATCCTTTCTCTCAGAAAACCTTTAAATTTCCAGATTCTTGCGGCTTCTCTCTTTGACGTCTAATTTGCATAGAGGTCACATTACGCAACTAAAGCTCGGTAAAATTATTGGTAAGATTAGTTGTTAGTACTACTAGGGTTTCTTTCTGTTCATGTCTGTTCTTTTGGTTAGTTTTCGCAAACACGAAACTAGTTAAATACGTTTTTCTCACTTAATTTAAAAATTCTTTTTTGTGACTTATCTCATACCATATTATTGTAAACAGCAAGTACAATGGAAGTCATTTTGTAGGGCAGGAAATTCAATTGACTGTAAATCCTTCTGAATCAAATTTGATTCAATACTTGATTGCAGTAAATGCGTGCTTTGTAATATTGTGAAAATTAATAATTAAATTTTATATCTTCTTTATTGCAGTAATTTTGAAATCTCGTCATTATGATTTGCAAAAGGATAGCAAATCAAATCGATGAATAAACGCAGAACTAAATGTTTTTATTTTTTGTTGCCTTTTTAAAAGAGACTAATAGAATTCAAGAAAATAACTAATAGAATTCAAGCAACAAGTAATTTTATCTCAGGAAACCAAAGGCTGTCAATTATATATCGTTAATTTTTCAAAATTTTTAAGACTGCAAATCTTACTCTTTAAACAGATCCTAATAGACAAATATTATTAGTCTTTAAAAGCAAATTTTTGAAAATTGCAAATTTAAGTGCATGAAAACAAGCTATTGGTCTTTAATATAATAATACAGATTCGAATTCGAAGAGTTCTGATTCTTATATAGTGCAAGAGAGAATAAGCTTATATTTTAATTATTAAATGTAAACAGTTCTTCAGTAATTGGTTACAATATTAATGTTCATATAATTGTATCAAGAATATACGGAATTCTTTCGTGGACAAGTCCTTCTTTAGGTGTAAAGACTGATGCAATTCCTGGATGATTAAGTCAATTATATTTTTTATTTAATCCTATTTTTGTAATCAGTTTTTCTCTTAATTTCCATAATATTTCTCTTAAACTTTTACGTTTCATTCTTAGTTACGCCTTCTCAATAAACAAAACAAATCACTTTTTTCTCTCTCCTTTCTATATACCCCTCTCACTGTCTTTCTGGCTATACTGAAAAGTCTTACTTTTATAGTTTTCACTTTGTCTGCGTCATTTTGTCACCTTAATAAAGTTCGCGCTCCCGATATTACTACCAGGACGAACTGCAGGGAAATACTCATTTTAAACTCTCGCCTGAAATTTTTTATATTAAACTCTATATGAAATACCATCCCAAATTTATTTTTTCGTTTGTTTTCTTGTTTCAAATTTGAATTTTCGCACTCCCATCACGCTGCATTTACTTTGTAGTCACGTGTATTAGCGACAAATAAAGCGGTTACTTTTTACAAATGGTCGTTGCATTTATTTAATTTGCAAATATTTCATTTCAAAATAATTTTCTTCATTTTTTACAGATATAAAGTGTTACCATATCATCAAATACAAATAGTTACGTATTATTATGTTTGAAAATGATTTGGATTTGTGTTGCTTTTCCATTATAAACAGCTGCTGGATGTCGTAGCGATGTTTATTTCAGATGGTGGTGTTAGTTCAACATTCTGCCATAAGGTGGTTCTCTTATCTCAGTGCGACAGCAGTATTGAATCATAACGTGAGGTCCGGTGTAGAAGATCGTGAGCAAGCGTATACGCAAGGAGGTTAGAATAGAAGGAGGGAAGGTTCAACTCAAAAGGCGAAGCTTGTCGGCCATATTGCTGTTATCACCGTGACCTGTGCAAGGAAGTCTGTCATTGCAACATTTTTTTATTAAATATCATTCCTTAAAGTAAAAATTGGAAAGTACACCCAACAAGCAGCTAATGAAACCTAAGCAAATCCTTGAAATATGCAGAAACATCATTTTTAAAGGCTTTAATGTTACGCACATCCATTTAGATTTCGAACTATTTCCTAATAATTTTCTGTACACAGTAAATTATGAATATCATCTTTATTACTTTAAAACTAAAATTCAATAACAGCGAGCTATTTCATTATAAATTTAACATAATTTTCCTGGAAAATACATGCACGGAACAGCATAGAAACACGTACATTTTTCACTGCCGTAATGTAATGTTTTGAAGTTACAAACATGGACGCCGCTTGTTAGGGAAAGGCGGGCAAGGCTTCATTCTCCGATACTGGAGGATACTGCGAACCCTCCCTTCTTCTATTCTAACCTCCTTGCCTATACAGAGTGCAGTGGGGGGAGGGGATAACGCGGATGCTCAAAAATGGACTACGTAGTTTCTTTATTTGGTTTCGTTTACTTGATCACGGCAAAGCACCAGAGGGCTATCTGCCTAAAAGGAGGCCTCCGTAAGGGACTTTCTAAGGGAAGACGGCCTACATCCACGTTACACTAGAGGTAAACCAAGAAACTCACATGCAGCCATCCCGCCCGCCGGGATTTAAACCCGGGTCGAACTAACAGTGTTCAATGGGTTCTTTAGAGAGAAGTTTTGTCAATAAACTAATTTATAAACAACTAATGTCTGTATACGGTGAACACGCTTCTGCATGAAGCACTTTTTTTAACTGGATTAGGAACTTTAACATGGGAAATGAAATCTTGTTAAAAGGAATATGAGCAGAGATGGATCAGTCGTCAGCCATGCACCAGCCGATGTACAGCAGGTGACCAACTTTACTTCTACAAATTGAAATATAAGGTTTATCGTGAAACCGGTATTAGGAGTGGAATTCGACGCAAGAGAGTGCATGAAAATTTCGAAATACCATACTCACCTAAACTTTACGCTCAGTTTTTCCCTTGAAGGCTCGCTGACCTGCAGAAACAAGAATGTGTGCCAAGAATTATTGCATCGGACTTATAAGAAGGAGAACTTGCTTGGTTGACCATTCGTCAGCAACAAAGAATTGAAAAAGGCTGTTCATGAGTGAGTCCACAGTACATCAAAAAGAATGTTTACTGCTGTCGTATGAAACCTTCGTGGAAAATAAGAAGGCTGTATCCATTTTGGTGGGAAAATACTTTTAATATTTATGTATATATTCCGAGAATTGAAATATGTTTCACACTTAACTGATTTTAGTTTAAGCCACTATTAAAAGATCCAATAAATGCGCCAAAGTACTAGTCAAAGAATAATTTCTAATTCCATAGAAGCTGCGTCAGGCTTTAAGGCCAAAGGACTAACTTTAACTGCACCGTAGAGTAAGTAACACGTTTAGCTCCACACAAATAACAGCAGATGGATGCTACATAGACAAGTAACGATGCGTCATAAAATCCGTGCAGTTGAATAAGAAGTTGTAATTGTGTAACACTTAATCAGCCATATTTTCTGATAGACTATATTAATCAGTATAATGCGGGGTAATAGCAATACTTAAGGAACTAAAATGTGCACAGTATGGGCCTTTTTGTTAGGGATATGGTGAGCTACAACATGACTGCAGAAAAGTATGTAAAAGTCCTAAGACTTTCAAATTTTCATCAAGGATAACCTGGAAGTCGAAATTCTGTAAGCAATGTTCTTTATACTCTTTAAAAATGCTGTCGAATTTGAATTCCATTTCCTCAAATCAAACCATGTGTATGCAGAACCAAAGATACGTCTGTAGGAAATGATAAGGCCTCATTGACTGCGTTTGCACCTGGCAATAAATTGTCTTTATACATGCCTTCTTACAGTGCTCCCGATGCATTTTCTTTTTCTTCAGAATCATAGCGATTTACTTCAGACACTTAACAGACAAAAATGATTCTGAAGGAAAATCATATGTATTAATTTTCAATTTATAACTGCGTATCTTACTATTGGAGTTATAGTTTCGTCATTTTAGCTGATAAATTCTATCCTTCAACAGCAGCTATATGTTTCAATACATTCTTCACATCTGCTGGGAAAGCTGTTTTAAGAAATGGAAAATTGATTAAAATATGGAAAATATCGCTTTGTAAATTCAGGCCTACCCGTAAAAGTAAACTTAATGGTAAAGCACTTTCAAATTTATAGGCTGCATCAGATATTACTCTTAATTTTGTCCTGGTGCTTGACAATTTAGTGACTAAGAAATGAGGAAGGTAAAAAGTTTCCTTTTTCGGAAATTTTAGGTAAACTGGACCAAGTTTCAAAAGGTTTCAAGAGACATTCTTTAAATCAGTAATTGCAAAATTCCAAGATATATCACTGCGACTGTCTTACTATTCAACTGCATGGGTTCTGTGATACACCTTCGTTTGCCTACGTAACGTCTATCTGCTGTCGCTAAATGCACAAATTCAGTACTTATACAGATTTTTTTATCAATAAAGTATAACGATTTTATTCATAAATGAAATTCTTATCGTATTTTACGAATTCCAGAACATTTTCGAATTTCCATTCCATGGAACAGAACTCAGAAATTCCTGTTGCTTTTGAATCACCCAACTTTAAATGTGTTTTATAAATGAAAGTTTTAGAGTAAACCAGTTTGTTTTGGATTCCTGATCGATATTTAATTTATAAATATTTAAATTCATTGCTGATTAAGACTTGGCTTAAGTGTCGTCTCAGCTGGACGTGCTTACAATTACACTAACAAAGCAAGCGGCAAAGAAGGAGAAAACTCCTTACGGTTTTCTGGAGACATTAAAATCAAATACTGAATTCCGTCCATTTTATTTTGATGGTAACCTTTTTACTTGGTCATGAAATAAGAAAACCTACCTGATCCTATTTTGATGTCAATGTCGTTTGGCGTATCAGAGTGAGTGTTATTGTCTATTATTTTAAAATAGGCACTTCAAGGCCACTGAAGCCCTCTTCCCCCCCCCAGTTGCGATAGTAACTCGTGTCGTCTTCGTTGCTAGCATTTATTTTCTTTACGTCATGTGAGGCTGTAGTTCAAATCAGCCTTAATCCGCGGGTCTGTCGGATTTCTTTCCGTACAATTGAATACTGATTTATATAAGACAATCTTTGTTTCAAATTTTAATACTTAGATTGTTCGGAAGAGAATTCATTTTTAATTTAATCTTGTTTAAAAATAGAATCCTAGATTAAAGTTATATCTGAGTAACTAATAATATTAGTCTTTCCGATATTTGTTAAACTCATGCATAATATACAGAAACAGATTAGGCAAAAGCAAAATTTTGTTGCGTGCATACGGGTTCGTAGTAGATTGAATGCACAAGTTCAATTAATAAAAACTTATTTTTATCAAAAGAAATTTTTCAGAACTCTGGAATTTTCCACAGAAGAATTCGTACAAGTGTTTACAGTATCACAGATTGTAATCAGTAGTTACACTTCAAATTACAAAGAACGTTAAACACAACGCAATGCAAAGCGTATCTAAATAGAAAGCTAGCTCGGATTTATCTCAGTTCACGCGGAAAGACAACTCGCAACCACAATAACTAAAGCAAATGAACTCAGATGCTCTCTCTCCGAGCTTTTATAGTTTTCACCTGGCCGTCTAGATATTTCCAGCATTTTCTGCTTCTCTAAATTACTGGAAAGCAATGAGAGTGTGGTATTACGGTTACAGCTAACATAGCGGTCAATTACATTTATTCAATTTCGACACAGTGATATAGGGACCCTACTAAAATACTGCCAAATGGTCGCCAAAACCATTGTCAGCTTGGCGATATCTCTCCAAATTACCGAGATGCCCATTTACTCAATGTTCAATGTACTTGCCTCTGTATTCTTACTTTCCTGGCATAACTTTCTCATACAAAAATTTGTTTCGCGTTACATTACACAGAAAAATACAACAATTTCTCTTATAACTGCACTAAAATCATCTATCTATGTACAAAATTCATAACAATATGTAAATTTTGGTTTAGTGGAGAATGGAAACTTACTAAATTGAAATAAAGCGGTAAAAAAAATTAGACGACTCGAGCTTTTTCCCCAACTGCTGTTCCCATAATTACAAGTAAAACCGGAAGGCGTGAAATAACTTTGGAGTTCCTGTTTTATGGCAACAGACTGTAGTTGGTTGAATATTTTGAAAGGAACATCTTAAGTTTTTAGTTGGAGGGGATGGTGTTAATTTATTTAAACGTAAGCTGAGCTTTTGTATTATTATAACACCAGCGATCGGGGGGGGAGTTGTAGGCCCGTTGATGACTAGTTGCTCCACTCGTGTTAAAATTCCGGCTAAGAGGCTGGTTGCGTGGTTGTTTCCGTGATTTTATGCACCCTGTATGTAAAATGAATGCTAATTTCGAAAGCTTAGAAACTCCGCGATGGCATCTTTTCTCTTAGGCAGGTAGCTCTGGTATTGTAAAAATACGGAAATCTTAATTTCTTGTTACTCCAGTTTGAGAATTTGCTAACCCTGAAATAGAAATGTCTGGCATTTTTCCTAGGGATATTCAATACGCTCACATCGGCTCCAGTTATGTGAGTTCCTTGGGAATCGGACTCGAACACTTTGCTTAGTCTGATTGAAAGAATGTTTCACGAAAATAAGAGTAGTGTGTAGAAATACAAAGCTTTGCAGAATTGAAACGAAATACATGCAAATTAAGGAACTATAACAACCACAGAACTTCCTTGTTGATTAACAAAAATGCTACTATAGTCATGTATCCAAAGTGATGTGAGAGCGAAATATACGTATGGGGCTCTCCAGGGCTAATATGTAACTTCACTGTGGTCACTAAAGCAGGACAGTAAAATAATGCACGCCTTCTAGAGGTGAGGTGTGATTGCTTAGATTGCAGCTACATATAGAACTGAAACTTGTAAGGCACATAACGATTTACCGTCTCAAAAACAAAACGAAGTACTATATAAAAAAAAATTCTCCGTTCTGAAAACTTTCAGGAACTAGAGTTTGCAATGTTTTTCGCATTTAATAGGCGGAATCATTAGAAGCCTTGAAAAATTACTAGTGCCCTCGCTGAGAATTTAACCCGAGACTTTACCTTTGCTTGCTGGATAATGATCATTGCATCAACAATGGAGATACTTTTAATACGTTACATTTCCAGCTCGACTTAAAGAGCGACTTGAGAGAAGATGCGAAACTTATTAAACCAAATCAAGCTGATGAAGAGTTACCTTCCAACACATTTTTGCTTGGGTGGTACTATAAACTTAGTAAGGTCTTTAAACAAATCAGAAATCTTTAAAATGTGTAAAGACATTAGGTTATCTCGGAGCAGGAGACAAGAAAAATGTGCAATGCGCTCGCCGGGAAACCTCGGACCTCTCGAATACGCGCCGAACGTGCTGACCATTACACCACGAAGGCATGCTAACAAGAACAGGAGAAATACCTTATATATTCCCCTTTTAAAGGGCGTCTGGGGATTATGGGACCCAATTGCCAAATCCTGGTGGTGAAGAATCATCATTCACTATCTTTTTCAGTTCGAGCGCCACTGTAGAGTCATTAGGATAATTTTTTAAGCAAGCAGGGGATATGAAAAATGTACAGTGCCCTCGCCGGGACCCATACCTCGGACCTCTCGAATACGCGGCGAACCTGCTGACCATTAACACCATGAAGGCATGCTAACAAGGCGGGAGAAATACCTCGTAAATGTAACCATACCATCGCTGAAAAATGATCCAGAGACCTTCCAGTTTCTAACTGAATGTGTACCATTGAGACACATGGGAAGAATGCCTTATGATAGACTGATTTCCAGTAACTCAGTAAAAGAACTTTGTAAGGACTTTATTCCTTCAACGTTCCAAACATGCAGATCAGTCTACTCATATTAATTGCAATTATTCACATGTGTAAAGCTCTATTACTGAAGTTGCCCGCCAGACTTCTCCTTGTAGAGTTACCGAAAGCGATGTATCATAAATAATTTAATGTCGTTCTAATTCTTCTATATAATAAGATAATCAGCATATTTCCGTAGAATATTATTAGAAGTAGATTAGGAGAATCAGATAGGACCCAAAGTTTGAAAGAGAAAGAAATATTAATGTCAAGCTGCAATGAACTTTACAATAAAACTTGTTTTCGGCAGGGGATGAAACCATTAATGAAAAACATGGTAAGGAATTTAAATTTCATTTTGTATTTTAAAATATGGTTTCTATTATTCCTCAATATTGGTTTAAAAAACCTACATAACAAAATTTCATATTTCTAAAATTGCGGTATATTCCATTCCAAGGTTGCCTAGTTACTTTTACATTCCAGAATATGGTAGTTGTTTCGATATTAAAAAAATCCACAAATTTCTAAAATGGTGTCTCTGAGAATTCCAAAAAATCTTTACTTTTCTCCAAAAAGAATTCAGTTTCGTTTTCTATAGTAATGCCTCAGTTTCTTTGCCTACTAACAGGCAATTCCTTTGCTTTCGATTAATATTAGAGTCTTTTTATGTTTTCCCTTATGCTTCTTATGCAGTTGGAACTGAAAATATTGATTTTAAAGTTTGTACGTATAGCAATAAAGAAAATCTTGATTATACCTCTTTCATAACTTTTATATATATTTAAAAAGTCTGTAGTTTGAAAGAAATCCGTACACACATACGCAAAATTTCATTTCCTTAAATGCTTAATATACGTACCTCTCGAATAAACTTTAATTTTTAATTAAAAGCGTTTTAGCCATTGCTGGGATTGATGCAGACTTCATTATACACTGTGTATTTGACTTAATGCAAGCACAGGGTAGCAGCTTGAAAGCGGAACCAATGCTATATAAAAATGATAAACCGCTGTCGTAAATAACCAACACTGATTTATATAAGTTAACTTCTTTTATAGTTTCTTAGAAAATGCATAAGACTGACTGCTGAAAAACTCTTGATGACGAGCATATGATTAAAACAGCATCCTTGAAAAACATGATGCACTTGTTTTGAAACTAGAATATAGTCATATGGAGCTATATGTACAAAACAAGCAGGATATGACAAAATTCACAAATACTCTTTGGGGAAAATTTCTCATGCAATGAGCCGCTGTGTCAAAAGTCATCACCAGGAAAAAGAAGTCAGCTTCATTTTCTGGATGTTCTAACTTCACGCAATATGTTCGTCGATATGAATGTTTCAGAATATTCAGTTAACATTGCATAAGTAAGATTCCGTCCACTGGGCACTAATTCTTTATTGAATTTCAAATGCTATAGAAGAAAAAGAACACTGTTGTAATTAAATCAAATGCAAAAGAAACACGCCGAAGTAAAATTTAATATAAAAAACCCCTTTAGTTTGGCGTAAATTCTGACTAAACCTCTAACGGCTTCTAGGGCGATCAGACTCAAATCCCTGTTTTACAAAAGGAAAACTCAAGTTCCTGTTCTTCTTTAGAAATCGGGGTTCAAATTGTTCCTAAATTTATATATTACGCTATTCACTTCAGGTACCCTTATAGGCTCACTGAAACCAGTAGCATATGGGAGGCTTATCTTGTAACTGGTATTACTTTATTAGTAATATTAACGTTGAGAGAGTAGCACAAGTTGCTTTCCAAAAGGATTCGCAAAAGTTAGACAACTTCCCAAAGGGAAAATACCTGTAAGGGGAAAGTGGCTCGGTTTTCGTAACATAAGTAAGTTGGGTAATGTTTATTAAAATGGCTGAAATAACAGAATGGTGTATTTTCTTCTACGAGGTTGATTCCTACAAAACGTATTATATATATGCAACTTTCCTTACGTTTCCGTCTAATGTAACATAAATACGAGCTAATCCACTGAAATAGTCCTTCGCAAAAGAATCTTTCTTCCTGTCTTCATGGTCAAGACACAAAGAAACCTTCATCACCTTTATTAAATGATCATCATTCATCTGCTTTTTTAAATTACTAACCGTTCATGAAGATTAGTAAACTTAGCGGTAGAAAATAAGAAAAGTATGTCCCTTTTCAAAACGTTCAAAGGCTAGAAACTTGTATCTCGCGCCATATCTTGTCCTACTGAAATTTTTCTTTTTCTACCAATGCAAATATAATTTCTACGCCATTAATGGATCAGTAATTATTAACATATTTTGTTCATGTTAGTGATAGTTCCAAATCATCAAAGCTTCTATTTAAATTCACTTATATCGTTTTGTTTTTCCGTTTTCTTATCTTATTCAATAAATGCTAATAAAACGGAAACTGTAAAATATAAATTAAACAAAACTTAAACCTAAATTTAAATGTTATGAAGAACTGTATGATCTGTTTCCAAGTTCTGTTAAGTAAATAAAACGTACATCCTATATCTGGTATTATTAATTACTAACTGATTACATTTTATTTTTATAGTTTTTATTTATTTATTATTATATTACGCGTATTTATCCCTTTTCATTGTTTGCTTCTTTATTTTTAATTGCATTTGATTCGAGTAGCTGCACCAATATTTCCCCTTAACATCTATTTCACATTCTGATTATTATAACTGAGAGGAATGCTTGCTTTCAACGAACACTAATTTATTCTTGAGTGATATAACCTATATGAATTTCTGAACGGAAGCTGGGGTTTGAAAAAAAAAGTTTCAACGTGCATTTTTTAGTATCGCAAACAAGTCATATTATTTAATCTTCCCAAAATAGTCTATTATTAATTAAACGTTATCATTTCTTTACTTGCAATCATTTTAATTCCTTTCCTGATAATTTGTGTTCTCGAATGAAAAGCAACTTATAGCACTGTTTAGCCACTCCATAGGCTGACAATCAGTTTTCGCCTTCTTATTAATTTACCGTCAATCTTTAATCAAGCAAATGCAGACAAAAACACGCTTGCTCTTGAAATTAAGAAGAAAATCCCGTTGGTAAATTGTTCTGTTCGCTGTACTGAAGTAAGTTATAATTTACACAAGACAGTATTCATTAAAATGAGTATTTTTGCAATATAGAGTTTCTTCTCTTTTTGTAAACATTTATATATATATGTTTGTATATCTTGAATTTATTATTGAATGTTTGGATAATTTTTCTAGCTGTTTTTGCATTTATTAAATTTAACTGAAACATCGTGTGGGGGAAATCTTGACGGGCATGTGGTTTTATAATTTTTGGTAAACTATGAAAGATAAGATATAAAGACTTTTAAAACATTTTTCAAGATTTCATATGCATGGCACGGTCGAAACACGATATCTGAAAAACTGGGGAGAGGGTGAGGTAAGCTACGTAATTTCCACTGATGAGTCGGCATTGTCTCACAGACTTTTCAATTCTTCATTGTTCTGAAATTTTCATTTAATTTTGCATTTATTTTGCATTTGCTTAACTACTACTACTCCTAGCTATTGCTTGATAGGCAATTTTAATTTACCTATTTATTTCCATTCTATGGACTGCGTCATTTCTAGGTCAATCTATGACACATAGCTTGCACATAGTACTTATGATGTAGCTAATTCAGAACCTAAATTCAAAATTTCAAAAACTGAAACTTTTCTCTTAATAAGCAGCCTAAACCAAAATGTTCTCTTGGTGAGTTTCCATATTGAATAATTGCGCATTTTACCTTCTGCCTCTCTTCCTATTAAGAAGCTATTTCGCTCTACTCTCTTTCTATCGAAACAGTATCAAAAATATAAATGGTTTTTAATAGGGACGATTAGAGTGCCAAGTAAATTCTGGTTGCAGAAGTCAATTGGAATAAAAATGACTATTTAATCTTACTCGGCTACCAAATGTCCTCTCAGTATGGTTCTACGCCATCAACATGCTACGTCCTTTTCATCACAGATACCTAGAGAGAGAGAAAGAGAGAGTTTTTCATTGAAAATCCTTTAAAAATATACATCCGCCTTATGAAATATTTTTCAACGTAAAGATGAAACATCCGCATGTTTTGTGTTTTCCCTAGTGTGAGCGCAGTTTTAGATGTATGATGAATAGCAATAGTAGACGTGCACTGAACTTCTTCTCATGCAACTTTCAAGGGGAATTCTCGATTGAAAATCCGTGCAGGAAATATAGCTGGTATGATGACTTGAGCTTCTCCGTAGCTCTGCCAAAACTTACGTAGAAAATATCTTGGCATTTTGCCGAAATTCCCTCTCAGATGCAAATAAGTTTTAAATATTTTAAGCATATATGATGCTTTTCCTGGAACGTCAATTTCTTTGTTTATAAGTTGTAAGTAAACGACAAAAATATGACATCCTACCGTCTGAACCTCATAAAAGATTGTTAAAAATAGAAGTTAAAATATGAAACTCGTCATACTTAAGAGGAAGGATGTTGGAATAAAGTATTTCTTTCCTTCTAGAGACAAAACAAGCTTATTTTGAGTTTCTTATTTATATTTTCTTTTGTTACCACGATTAATTGTCTTTTGAGATCATAATTTCATTCTCGAAAATATTTATAAACTTGTCATTATTTACAGAAGCCTTTATTAAAATCGAAGCAATTAAAGACCCGTGTTTCAAATGTTATTATACTGATGTGATTCTTGCTTACAATATCATTGTACTCGAAGGTAGATAGTTAGTTATATCAATGGAAGCTTCAAAATCGACAAAGAAAAATAAGGAAGCCTAAATATTGTGAGCATGGAGATTCAGTATTACTCTGAGAAACCTATCTGCTTAAATGTCTTTCTTTCATTTTAAGAAAGACCCGTAGATTTTTTCTTTCTTTAACTTGTAAGCCCTTTTGCCGTTCTTAACACATGCCTTCGAGGTGAAATTGGAAAATAAGTCTAGCTAGAACTCGGGAGGTCAGCAGTTCGAATCCCGGAGAGGTCAGAGCACATTTTTTTACGTCTTCTAATCTAAAAAGTCAAAATCGCTCTACAAGTGGCACCCGAACTGAAAAATAATGGCCGATTATTCATTACCACTAAGATTTGACAAATGGGTTCCGGCCTTCCCAGTCGAGAAGAATATTAAGTTTTCTCCCTTCATACCGCATACTTTCGCGGTGTAATTGGAAAGCACGTTCGGCTATCAATTGGAAGGTCAAAGTTTCGAATTTCAGCTGGGACATTACATAATTTTTCACGTCTCCTGTTCTAAAATAAAAATATCTAATGATTCTACAAAATGAGAAAGATCACGTCTTTTTTTTGTAATTTTTATGTAAATTATCATTATAACTGCCAAATTTTAAAATTAAAAATAAATTAGGTTCAGACTAACGGCTACATTCTTTAATCTCTGTAGCTAATACTTGGTTTATTCATCCTTGCAATTTTTATTACGAAGCTTAAAATTTACTGATGAAAAAAATATCATCTTCCTCAAGTTTTCTAGTATGCAAATTCAAATATATACAAGTTTTTCCAAATTTCATTTTTTAAATAACAACTCAACTCAAATGTCCTGTATCAAGAAACTGAAGAGATCTCTAGGCATTTTAATCTGGTCTGCAATTTATGAAATTTTTTTAATTCTTTTCATGCTTGATTCCTCATACAGTGGTTTTTCATATACTTGGAAATCAATAACCTGCTAAAAAATTTAACCTATAACGGAGGAACTACCATTTATATTCCTTTCTTGGAAAACTCATAGTTTACATGAAGATGCTCTATCAACGATATTGTTCCTCAACACTTAGCTTGATACAAATAAAAACGTCTAGAAAATAAGCCGCAGTGTGACAAGTGTGGCTGCAGAGTTCGGAATTGCTCACAGCATCGTTTCACGACTTTGGAGATAACTTCAAACTACAGGAACAGCTATCCAGAGGTTTAGTAGTGGTCGTCCACGAGGAACCACACCCGCAGATGACCGGTATATTGCCTTACAGGCCAGAAGAAACAGGCGGAAGAAATCGCTAGACACACGACACAGGCGACTGGATGACCGATATCGCGTTTTACCGTGGCCAGAACACTGCACGGTGGTGGTCTGTTTGCACGACGCCCATGCCGGGAACACCGGAATTTGTTAGTTAGATTAGGTTAGGTTATTCAATTATGGCAAAGCACACGAGGGCTATCTGCCTAAAGGGAGGGATGCCTTCGTGGAGGATGCCTGGCTCGTATACATGTTACACATAGGGAAAACCACGAAAACGACCCTGCAGCCAGCCCGTTCGCGGGATTCGAACACCGGAATTGGAGAGACAATGAATGGGGACGAGTTCTCTTTACAGATGAGAGCAGATATAGTCTGAGTTGCGATTCTAGACACATACACATCTGGACAGAGCGGGGAACACGCAATAACCCCTTCAACATCATCAAAAGGGACTGTTTTGGAGGTCGCGGAGTTCTCGTTCGAGCAGACATAATGCTTGGTAGCCGGACCGACCTTCATATCTCCCAAGGAGGTTCGTCACCTGGGACTGCTATTGTAACGAGGTTCTTCTTCCTTACATGCGTCTTTTCACAAGGGCTATGGGTCCTCAGTTCCTCTTCATGGACGACAACGCTCCACCTCATCGCACAGTTACTGTCGAAGAGCTGTTGGAGAGTGAAGATATTGAACACATGGATTGGTCGGCAAGGTCTCTGGATCTAAATCCCGTCAAGCATGTACGGAACTTACTAGGGAGACCCGTGGCAGCACGTAACTTATCGCCAGTAACGATTCCGAAACTGCGATTGGTGCTACAAGAGGAACGAGCAGCAGTGTCTCAACAGCTCATTAACAACCACATATCCAGCATGCACAAATGATGTGAAACCTGCCTAGCAGTCAGGGGAGATCATATCCCGTATTAAAGACCGGCTGTTTCTTGCTGGACACCCATCACAGGGATGTTTCGGCCTTCAGTCGCATTGCGCTCCATGCTACTTTTTCAATAAAGCTTCTTTTTATCCCTCTGATTTCTCTTTCAGTAAGTGTTGCTTACATTACCCATGTCCTTACATATTGGGGATCTTACGGTATTAAATACGTTGATTTGGAAAGCTTTGTACAAAGTAATATTGAAAAAACCGTCTCGTCCTTAATTTTTGCACACCAGTGTATATATGATTTGACTTGAAATCAACTAGGACTGTGTTTAGAGAGTGATAAGTTTGCACTATCTTCAGAGATTTGGAAAAATTTTATACAGAACTGTGTGATTTCCTATAAGCCAGGAGAAAATCTAATTGTAGATAAACAGTTATTTCTATCCAAAGTCAGATGTAAGTTTATACAGAAAATGCTGAATAACGCTTTTCGCAGAATATTTACTGTGTTTTGAAAAAAACTATAATTATAATGGCTCACTTCAAGAATGCTTTATGTGTATTGTGAAACATGCTCTTAAAAAATTGTTACCTCTAGGATCTGAAATGAGATGAAGAGAGGAGTATATCTGATGTTTTAATCTATATATAGCTATAAATGTATTTCACTTCCTTTAATGTATAATTCAATCTTGAGTATTACTTTCAGATATAAAATTTATTTCCTATCTTTTGATCCCTGTGTATTGTGATTTAATGTTTTATGACATCGGATATTATTGGAAGAACGAGTGTTGTTTTTTAAAAGGCGCGTAAATTGAATATTTCAAATCTAATCCATGATTACCTTATAGGATCCTCTGGTCTATCTAGTAGTGTAATAATTCACAATGCGTAACTTGACGCTAACAAACTACTTCTCTCTCGGACGATAACTCAAATAACAAGAAGTAAACTAAAAATCTGAAAATATTAACAAGTAGTAGAATTGTATTACAGGGCTCAGACTGTTCTGTTTCCTAAAAGAGTGCTGAAAATCTAGTGGCAGAAAAGTAATAGCTGGGACGTCGCATTAACCTGCAATAAATGCTAAGCAGAAGCTCACGCTACAAAAGCACAGTATTCGCCCACATTCTCTAACTTCCCCTTCTATAACTCGGTATTTAAACCTTATCTCCTCAAAGGTAGAATTTGCATTCCTTCACGCGCGATATCAAATTTAAATATTCTGGCATGGACAATTAGAGGAATGATGGCTTATAGGAAAGTGATGTAAAATTAAATTAATTTGGTTATTTAAAATAAATATAAATCCCTACAACCTAATCCATAATTACTCTGGTCACCATATTGTGGGCATACCAAGGTTGTTTGCCACAGTTATAAATAATAAAATCCATATGCTATAATAGCGAAAAGAAAGTTTAATACTACCAAATAGAATATTTCTTATATATCACTATCTTTCATTGCACAGACATCTTTTTTATTACCGTACAAGTATTTAGATTATCAGGACTCTTATTTCTTTTTATCTGTTTGGCGAACATGACGGGTCCTGACTGGACAGTGAGTTTACTGCAAACTGTGTCCTATGGAATGTAGCAAAGACGACAAGAGGAGAAGGGTTAAAATTACCCTTTATTTTTTCCACGTTTTCACAGTCGCTCCCGCACTTCGGGATAAAAGACCAATCACTTGTGGTTTGAACGTAAAAATATAAGACTACTAACTAACTAAAATTTAAATAAGAGCTAACTTTTAATATTTTACACAGATGACTAACACTAAGACTGGCCTTTTAAATTACTACGTTTGTAGTTCGCAAACTGCGGAAAACTACAATACGTCTTTAGCTTTCAAGAGGACTAAACCTCTGGCCTTAATGGCGGACAGTAACTGATGGCAAGCTCGCGTGAAGACTCGTGGCAAGATAGCTCACTCTCTCTCCTTCTACTACGCTCTTGGCAAAAAGCCGCAACTTAAATACTTAAGGTACGTTAGGAAGTACAATTTGCATAAACACATTCACGCGTCAATTCTGGCCGGAAGTGGAAAATAAGAGATGATAGTAAAGTTTAAAAATAAAGTAAACGTTATTCAAACTTAAAATCCTTACATACTTCCCACCAGAGTTAATAAGTTTGAAACTAAGGTCTATACGTCCTTGTTGAAAACTTTTAATTCTAAATTCTAAGTTTAACGCGAAGCCAATCTATTACAAAAACTCCTCAAAAACTATCTAACCTAGAAATTATACAAAAAGCAGTTTTACAGCATTTTCTCCAGGGACAACTATTCTTCATCTGTTCTAGTACCTAGTGCTGCTTGTTCTTGTCTCTTATCGGTTCCTTCCATTGGAATGTAATCCAATGCCACGTAACATGAACACTTCTTTTAAAACTCCATTCTTATTTCATTCATACGATTATTTAATTATCTCCCCGTGCTCTCTGACAGGCTTTGTAAAGAGAAAAACGCCAAACATGGGTGTGTCTATGTACAAGTGTTCAACACTACCGCCTACAATCAAAACACTAACGTGTTCATATTAAACATAGCAAGACCTCAGAACACACCTTACATTCATCTCTGATATCTGAGATACTATTTTGAAATAAGTGGCTAACTCTGCAGTGCAGCGTCAGAGAGCCTAACTACCTTCATTCAATCCAAATTTAGCACATATTCACAATGCGTAACGATTTTTTTTCCTCAGTCATGCCATTAAGTTTTGAAATTTAGCATTTATACAATATTTCCACTTTTAACATATCACAGTATTTCTTAAATTTTAACGGAACAGTTCACATGTATATAAGAACACATTAACATGCCATTAATTCTACACATTTGAAAACATACAGTTAACTTTCTCTTATTGAAAGCAAGTGCTGTTTCTTTCATATTTAACAACTACATTTCACAAGTCCTTCAGACTAAAATGCCTTTTCTTAACAGAATCTTCTAAATAAAGCTTTATACGATATTTTTAGAATGTTCTTAAGGCACTTTTATTATACAGTTACAAAATCTTTTACAATACTCAAATATTTACACTTTACTATTATACAATAATTTTATATTACTTGCGAGTAGTTGAAAAACATAGTAACAAATAGATAAAACCCATTTCTCGCCTTTTTGGCGATAAAGATAGACCTCACATGAGGTAAAACTTCTCCTTAAATTCTGCCACTTGCAGTAAGAACGAAAAATTAACTTAAAATTTCAAAGCAACATAAAGTTTTACTTATTTTTGTGTTATTCAGCCATGCGTCTTGCCGTCCATTCTTGAACCGTTGCGAAGACAGCAGTTTGGTTCAATCGACGTCTGCCTCGGGGCTGAACATCACGCTCCTCATCCTGCCATTTTCTTTTGGGACGTGCCCCTTGACCCTTGAAGACCTTCTTTTTATCCTCCGATTGCTGCAAAGGTCGCTTGAATCCTTGAAAGTATCCTTGAATTCCTCGGCACATCTTTGGTCCACTGTTGCCGGGTCCTGGTCGCTCGCTGATCGAGATTCCCGTCTCGCCTTGAGTCTGCAACTGCATTCCGCGGGTGAATTCGTGGGCACTTGCTGCGTAGAATCCTTTCTGTCAGTTCGCTATTTCTTTTCTCACAGATGCTATGACTGCGGCCATTTCTTCTCGCCCTCTTCTTACTGTTAGAATTTCCGTCTTCCTCCTGTTGGAGCCGGTCATGACATCTCTTTTCTGGTCGGGGACTATCTTCCTTTTCTTGTTATCTCCGGTCTTCTATTAGAGAGCTTTTCTTTTCTTGTTCATATCTTTACTTGTGGCCGACTCTGGCGGTCGTTGCTGTTGTGCCATATCTTGAGATGGTGCTTGCCGGGCCGGGATCCTGCAAAAGATCTTCGAATATTTTCACTTTATCTCGGTTGTAACACGGCTTGATTTGATCGATATTTGTCGTAATTTTTCCGCCATTCTAGGCTCTTAAAACCACCACTGCCTGGGTTATTTTCTCAATAGAAAAAGGTCCTTCAAAAGGTTTACAGAACTTGGCCACCTTATCATCTGGAGCTGAGGAAAGTGAATGTTTCAGCTTAAGTACTTCATCCCCCACATTATAAGTTACTTCCCGTCTTTTCCTATCACGATAAAGCTTTTGTTTTCTCTGTGATACTTCCGTGTTGTCTTTTGCCTCCTTAATTAACTTTTGTATATCCGCCATTTGGAATTCAGGGGCTCTTTTTTGAACATAAAACAATTTGTCCAGTGGGGTTAAAATCTTCCTGCCTAAAAATAACTCAGCAGGTGTTTGTCGGGTTTGGCGGTCCTAAGGGCAAAAGCTAATTCATTGACATAGTTATCCCAGCTTTTATGAAAATTTTTAACATAACTACGAATAATTTTAACTATGTTTCTGTTGATCCGTTCTACTATATTTGATTGTGGCCGATACGGGAACATTTTTAAATGACGTATGTCCAGTTTTTGACACACGTCTTCAAAAATATTACTTAAAAATTGAGACCCATTATCCGATATAACTTTTAGAGGCTCCCCGTATTTTAAAATATATTTATTTAAAACAGAATCAGTAACTAATTTCGCAGAGGCTCGTTTTAGGGGAACAATTTCAGTCAATTTACAAAAATGGTCAACCATAACAATAAGATACCAACTTTTATTTAACTGACTTTTCCGGAAAGGGCCCAATAAATCGACGCCAATTATTTCATTTGGAAATTCTGATTTAATGCTATTTAGAAACCCGGCCCGGCGGAAATTTACATAATTAACTAGCTGGCATGTTGGGCAAGACTGGACATACGCCCTTGTTAACTTTTGCAGTTCAGGAAAATACTGCTTCGCGTACGCGTTGGATGGTTTTGCGAATGCCACCATGAGCTGCCAGGGGCGAATCATGCAATTCCCGTAATATATTTAATCTAAGACTAGCTGTGATAACAAATCGGAATTCATTGTTATTATTCGTAGTTTTCGTATAAAATGATAGACCATCTATCAGTTCGTAATGGGACGCCCTTTTTCTTATCGCCGCAATATCTTGGTGGCTAAAGTTTTCAGGATCTTTTAAATAGCCATATATATTTTTAAGTTCCGGGTCCTTTCCCACTTCCGTTATTATGGTCTCACGGAAATATATCATCTGGCATGTGAGCATTGCCACTTTATCACTATTCCCTTCTTCATCTAACCTGATTCTTGACAGGGCATCTGCTACGACATTTTCCTTTCAAGGCGTGTGTTTAATTATCAAATTAAATTCTTGTAATTTAAGAGCCCATCGTATTAATCTCCGCGATAGATTCTTTCCTGAATATAATCTAGCGACCGCTGCATGATCATAGTAGACCGTTACTGGAGAACTTCCAAAATAGACCTTGAACTTCTGTGCTGCTAGCAGAACTGCAAGTGTTTCCTTTCTGTAGCTGAATAATTTCTTTGAGTATCATTTAAAGTACGACTAAAGAATGCCACGGGCTGCCCATTTTGGGAAAGAACTGCCCCTACGGCATAATCAGAGGCACCGGCCGCGATTTCTAAATTTCCATAATTTTCGGGAAATTTCAACACAGGGGCTTGCGTTAACGCTTGTTTTAATTTTCCAAAAGCGGTGTTAGCTTCGGCTGTCCACAAAAATCTTGCCTTCTTTCGTTTTAATTTTAATAATGGTTCGGCAATGGTGGCAAAATCCTTTATAAAGGACCTATAGCAGAGCCCTAGATAAGAAGTTAGTTTTTTCGCCGTATTTAGCGGCGGATAATTCTGAATTATTTTTGATTTGTCGGTTTCGATGCCTTTCTGGAAAATTTAATACCCCAAATAACGTAATTCTGTGGGTGCGAATTTGCACTTTTCAGCATTATCTTTTAGACCGACCTCATTTAACTATGAAAACACTTCTTTTAAGTCTTGAATGTGTTGTTCTAAATTATCACTAGTAACAATAATGTCATATAAATAAATAAAAGTGCTTTTGTCGAGGACGGCTCTTAAAACAATGTCCATACAACGTTGGAATGTTGCTGGCGCACCTGACAGACCAAACGTCATACGCAAAAATGCATAAGTGCCAGACTTAGTTATGAAAGTGGTCTTTGGCACATCTTCAGGTTTTACGCCTATTTGAAAATACCCAGATGTTAAATCTAATGTAGTTATATATTTAGGGGAAGTTACGTTTCGCAAGATTTCCTCAATAATGGGTAATGGATAAACCGGATACTTAGGTCACTTGCGTAAATCCGGAAATGTCACTGAACAAAGTAGAAAATTCACTTACCACTTGGCATAGTTTTTCTTGCTCTTCAGTTGGCAGGTGTTCAGCTTCAATGTGTGTGTGGGGGGTCCGCTTTCCCTTCCGGCATCGGTTTCATGGTCAGCTTAAGCGATGCTTGACTGAAATCGAGTGTTGCTTCGGGCGCTGAAAGAAAATTCACTCCCAATATTATGTTTGCTTGAAGATTTCTTACAATAAGGACATCGATTTTACCTGTTCGTCCTTAATGCGGATATACAGTTGTACTTTACTTATACATTTGCATCTTTCCCCCTGGGCTGCTATCACCATCGTATTATCCGAACTGTAGATTCTATATCGACGAAATATTTTTAAAAAAATTCTTCTGCCGCAAAGCTACACTGAGCTCCTGTATCCAGGAGGGCGGTGGCTGGAATATTGTTCACTAACACTTCAATCTTCGGGAGAACTAAATTTTTCACATCTCACGTCAACTGTATTGAGCTTGATGATAGAGGGATTTTCTTGGTCTTCGAATTTCCGCACGCTCCCGTCAGCAGAAATCCGTTTCAGTTTAAATCTTCTTTCTTTTTTTTCCGGGCCTTTCCGCTGACCTTCAAACTTTTTGTCTGGCTTCTTATTGAACTGTCGACGTTCGCTGGTTGGCTTTGAATATTCAGGTTTCATTGACCACTGATTCGACTTGCTTCAGTAGCCGTAATCTTGCCTCTGCTGTGGCCTTGTGGCGCACCAAATTGGCTTCCTTGCTCCTACTCGCGTTTTCTTTCAATGCGCGCCATTCTTCTGCTTTCAAACTGGATTGCGAGCTCAAATAGCTTTTCCAAAGTCGTCGGATTCCTTAAAAAGTCTTGTACCTGGTGAAGTAACCTAGGCAAAATCACTTGTATTATTTCAGGATCCGGTCGGTTTCCATGCAGAAGCTTAAATAACTGTATTTTTCTTAAAATGAAGCTTGAGAGGTCCTCAATTCTTTACTGGTATGTGCTGAAGACTTCCGCTTCTAATTTCGTACGATTTCGTACTACTGGGAAGGCCTTTACTAAGGAGGTCTTGAAATTTTCGTAAATATAAGTAGGACTTTCCGGTTGGTCCAAGAGATTTTTTTACATCCACTTTAACCAACTAAGCGCTTGACCCCTGAAAGCGCTAGTAGTCAAAGTCACTTTTTGGAACTCATGGATTGGATACAACATAAAGTGGTTATCTAATTTTTCCAAAACGTTATCCACTGGTGAATTCTCATCAAAGTTCGCTGCTGGCTTTATTGATGCTCGCATGATCTGGACGATGTACCCAAATCCTTCTAGGGTGGCAGCTGGTATTTCTGAATTTTGAGCCGACACCACGGGTTCATCAACTTCCTCTTGAAAGTCGGCCATGGGTCTTCTCCTTTGGGCACCACTATTACGACTCGTATTTCTTTTTACCTGTTTAGCGAGCATGACGTGTCTTGACTGGACAGTAAGTTTACTGCAAACTATGTCCTATAGAGTGTAGCAAAGACGACAAGATGAGAAGGGTTAAAATTACCCTTTATTTTTTTCCACGTTTTCACAGTCGCTTCCGAACTTCGGGATACAAAGATTGTGGTCTGAACGTAAAAATATAAGACTACTAACTAACTAAAATTTAGATAAGAGCTAACTTTTACTATTTTACACAGATGACTAAGACTGGCCTTTTAAATTACTACGTTTGTAGTACGCAAACTGTGGAAAACTGCAATACGTCTTTAGCTTTCAAGAGGACTAAACCTCCGGCCTTAAAGGCGGACAATAACTGAAGGCAAGCTCGCGTGAAGACTCGTGGCAAGATGGCTCATTCTCTCTCCGTCTACTCGTTCTCTCTCCTTCTATTACGCTATTGGCAAAAAGCTGCAACTTAAATACTGAAGCGTTAGCAAGTACAATTTCCATAAACATATTCACACGTTAGTTCTGGCCGGAAGTGGAAAATAAGAAATGATAGTAAAGTTTTAAAATAAAATAAAGATTAAGAGGGGTTAGTACTAAAGAGAGGGGTTAATGCTATAGCATTCCTATTGTGACTTTCGTAACTGTAATATGCACTGGAAATGCTGTGCCACTATGAAAATATTTTGTGTACTGTTATTTAAATAACACTTACTTATAATCATGCAAAATGTATTTTTGAAGCGTAAACTACGATTATGGCAAAGGTATTTCAAATGTGTTTATGGTGATTAAGAATAGTTCATTAAACATTTCCGTGCATACAAAAAGCTGTCTTATTTTTAGTTGCATGTACTGTTTTCATAAACTGTTATTTCATTTGGCTTTGACCCCAGTATCATTTTTACAGTTTCTTAATACGATGCAGGGTCTCAGCAGATGAAAATTTTCTTTGTACTTCACTAAAATTATGAAAGAAAAGCTTTCTGTCAGCAATGTTTATGTAAGAAACTTTTTTATGCCAAATACATATACGAGCATTTAATACTGATATGGCAAGAAATACATATCTTATATGAGAAAAAGCGGAGAGAAAAATGTGTGTGTGGCGTGGATGGACTCAAATTACATTAATAGGTCAAAAGGAAAAGCATTTTCCTTCTGCCCTTCCGCAAATTGAAAGAGCGGCCAAATTTTTCCCTCTCTGCTTGAGATGCGCTTATCGCAACAGATTGAAATGCATTCTGTAATATTAAATTTGACGCAATTTATTATTACGTTTTAGACATCATTATTAATGTTTAACAATGTTTTTACCCTAAACGTTGGGATAGTGAAATTTTTTATTAATTTCATGAGGTCATTTATTTTGTTGGCTTTATAAAATATTTCTCCCACCATCTTCGCACGCCTTCGTAATGTAGTGGTCAGCACGCTGGACGCGCATTCGAGAGGTCCATGATTCGTGTCCCGGCGAGGGTATTGCTCATTTTTCACGATTTCTGCTTCGAAATAACCTAATGTCTCTAAACTGGCGCTCGAAATAAAAAGGTGGTGGATGATGATTCTCCACCACCAGGATTTGGCGATTGGGTCCCCTAATCCCCAGTCGCCCTTTAAAAGAGGAAGTATATAAGCTATTTCTCCCGCCTTCTTCGCAGGCCGTCGTGGTGTAGTGGTCAGTACGCTGGGAGCGTATTCCAGAGGTTCGAGTCCGGCGAAGGCGTTGCTCTTTTTTGATCTTACATGCTTCCGAACTAACCTAATGTCTCTACAACTTTACTGCTGATTGTTACGCAAAGTTTGAGTTAAGTTGTAAAATAAAACAATAAAATAATTGATCCACCTTTGCTTAATCTTTATTTTTTATTATTTATTTATCATTTAATTTTGTTTAGTATTCGTTTAAGCTTATCACCAAGCCTCAAAATACATTTGCAACTTTGAAGTTGGATTATTCCCTATGCCTTAGCCTTCCCCTTTCATTCCCATGAAATTCGTACAGGAGCAAGTTTTACACGTTCCCTTATTTGATTTTTCAGAGAATCGGGGGCTCATTAGTTGCATATGATTTCCTGACGTCAGAACGAAATGTAAATTATATGAATAGTTTTCTAGATTTTGCAAATGCGTATTATTTATGTACCGATTGAATATAAAGATTTATGTAAACTTTCTATTTGTGCTAAATTCTTAGAGCGAAGTATCATAAAAGCAAGGTTTTTTTTTATTTAGGTTTGAGCTTTAGAACAAGATTTCAAAAGTATTTTATCATAAATTCTATTTCAGATCTGTCCATTTTTGTTCTCAACAATAGTCTATATCACTGATATAAATTAAACAAACTACTTTGCAATATACAAATCCAAAATGGTATAATATTTTAAAGCTACTTGCATATATATTGGGAACATCTTAATATATTTCTTTTAAAAAAAAAGGGTTTTACATCGATTACTACTGAAGACATTACACGCATTGCAAGCCATGTATGTGTCAAATTTTTATAACAAAAAAATTTATTTGCGTTTTTCTTTGGATTAAACATTATGCTTTATTTTTCCAGATGTCAATGAATGCTTAAGAAATAATGGAGGGTGTGACCAATCTTGCGAAAATACACCCGGATCCTATAAATGCAGCTGTTTAGAAGGATACAAGTTATTGTCTGATAGAAAAAGCTGTGATATTGGTAAGAAAAGTTTTGATTGAATATTGAGTTGACTGATTAACAATTTCATGAACCTCTCTTTCTCCTGCACATCATTCATTTCTAATAGCAAGTCTTAACTTTTGCATTCGAAAAAGAAAAACAAAATATTAAAGAAATGATATAAGAGTGAAATTAATCGGCTTAGCTGGATTTTTCAAGTTGCTCGTATGTTGTTGTTAAATCATCCAAACAGACCCAATGTCTCTCAGCAAAAGCCTTGGAGAATGGGATGATTGGTGATGGCAAACACTAGTGTTCTTTTTTGTTCTCAGATGTACTGTCCACTTTCAGAGGTGGTTGCCAAAAGAGGGTTTTTTTTTACATTTGTTAATAAAGTATAGGCTGCGTGGCTGTAGATATTCCCAGTAAGCAAATTTCAATTACTAACATTACGGATTTAAAATAAATTTGATTGCACAGATTATGGGTAAAGCCTCGCTACGTTTCGTTCAATTTCAGTTTTACTCAGATAATTGTTTCATTTTTTGGATGTTTCATATCTTTTTAAATACAGTCTATCATTGATTTTTTTATCTGATAATTATCCTTCTCTAAAATATATTTGTCAGAAGTTAAGCTTTCTTTTACGTGTTTATATCCTGTTGATATTTTTAGAAAATGATTCATTTAAAATTCTTCACATGAGTTAATCTCATGGTTCATTTTTCAAATATGAAATACGGCTCGAATAGAAAACCAGAAATTCATTCACAAACCAGTCTTTTTGTAAATTCTAAAACTCGCAAAATCTACAGAAAGAAGAAGTGTAGAAAAGACAAAAACGCAAGTGTAGAAAACACAATTATTTGATAATTGGATGTATTTCTAATTAACTAAAAATCTCTCCATGATCATATGGGACAAAGCATATGTTGGCCATCTTTACAGAATACATGAATATTTACATGATACAGGAGTTTAGAAATATATCCTGCAATGGAATGTGACACTGAAAAACGGGATTCCATGCACAATGCGGAAAGTCTGATCACTTTACTTTATAAGCAATGAAGCCGGTTTGGGAGATATAAAATCAATTATAAACTTTAGAAAAACTTGTTATGTTGCTATAGTTTTCATTTATAATAATAATGAAACGTTCCGAGAGTTAGAAAAATGTATAATGTTGCTATATATTTCATTTATAATAATAATGAAACGTTCCGAGAGTTAGAAAAACGTATTATGTTGCTATCGTTTTCATTTATAAAAATAATGGATTGTATGCCTTGTATAGATCTTCATCAAAATTATTTTCTAACTCCAGTATTTCAATCTTTAATAGACCAAGTAAAAAATCGTGCTTAGCTTTGGAATTCCAGAAGCAACACTGTAATCAATACCGAATGCTTCAGTATTTTATTTTATGATATTATTTGCTCCGCGCAAAAAAATGCAATTATTGCCGTTTTCTGAAGATATGTTAGAATACTAAAAAAAACTTGATTTCTACAGCGAAATGACTATATAAATATTTAAATAGAGAAATTTTGCAAAATAATAAAGACAAACTAACGTCAAAGCACAAAAATAAAGATACATTTTAGTGCTGAAAAGAAACATTTTGAGTACAGTTTTTAAAACGCATGCACAGAACAACAGGAAAACTTAGTAGAATCTATTCATCAAGCACAGCTGTTGCATGGTTTTTAATTATAAATTACATGAAACAATGTATCAAAGCTATACTTTCAATACAAAGTTTAGTTAACTGAACAATTTCTTGCTGAAAACACTGTTAAGATTAGGCTGTTGTTAAACTCTTCCTTTATCTTACTTAAAAATGTGATATGTTTTGTATGAAATGCGTTGAATTCCTATTATTGCTGCGAATTACATTGAATTTCAATGAAATATGTAATAATAATAAAGACTAAAGGTCGTAAATGAATGACATTTCAAGAATTGTTTTGGTCTTTTCTCTATTAAATACCAAAAGGCTTTCTGAACTTAACTGTCAGACTCAAACTCTATACTTACACACATCTTCGCCAAAAAAGAAAGAGATTTCTGAAGGCAGAAAAAATTTAGAAAAGGAGAAATTGAATTAATACAAGAAAATGCCTTGTTTACTCGCTTACTTTCGTCTCACACATTTCCCTCTCTTAGCTTTTAACATAAGGTCCTCAAATGTTTTTAATTATTTACCTAAGTTTCCTCTTCCTTCAGGTTAAGCGAGATTGCTAAATATTCGAATTAATTCGCCTACGTAGTTATTGTTGACGTCTGATTAATTGATTTGCTAGTGCTATTCTGGGTCATGGGCTGTGATTGATGAAGCATTTATAATCAAGAGCTTTGAGAAAATAGAGATGCTAATGCTCTTGATCATTCCGAAGATCATTGAATAACAGTGACGAAGAGGATGACAACGGTGACGATGACGACGACTTGCAAGCTGGGTAGCAGATGACACAGATAGCAGTTCCAGCAGCACTGAATGATTTGAGGCAACGGGAATAGCTGTGGATAACAACGAGTTTCCCCTCCCGATTTTCGTAAGATAAAATTAGCAAAAAAACGGGGGGGGAATACTCGAGTAGGTACGATAATCTTTATTGCATTATTAATAACTTAATATTTTTTTCAAAACAGAATTTCTTCTGCATTAAAGGATTTATATAAAGTAAAAAAGCAAACCTTGCTCTGAAGATAAAATATGATTTTCCTGTTTCTCAAAACGCGCTAAGCTTTCAATTATGAATACTATCCAATAGATGCTGTATTGTTGCCAATTATTTATTTTCAGCCTGAATGATACTCTTACATTGTAAGGTTTCTCCTTCAATCTCTGGACTCTCTTCGTGAGCATAAGCTGTGAAACCTTATGTAGAGGACAGTGAGCAGATCTAGGCTATGTCCTTTAGTGTTGAAGAACTACAAAGTCAGAAGCAGGGTTTAAAAGTGACCCTTTAATTCAAATAATTACAACTCTTCTAATTGAGAGTAAGCCACTACTTGGGCTGAACTAAAATAATATAAAAATAAAGTGTGTTAACAAATTCAATTCCCTAACTTAATTCTACGTAGGACGGCGAGGGAAGCTTACTCTTAGTGAAATGCAACAATGCGAATTTCACTAGCAAACACTAGTAATTGCAAATGCCTATAAAGGCGAACTTTCAGTAGACAGAGGAAATCTTGGCGCGCACAGCCTTACGGCGATAAATCCAAGGCACTGTCTTTCCCCTCGTTAACTCCTGCCTTTTAACTGCTAACAGATATATGCGATTTGCATAAATATCTCACTCGCGCTAAATTCGGGCAGCAACTGAAACTTTGAGAATTCGATAGGAAAGTTCAAACTAAAAATAATTTGGTTAATTAAAATAATGAATGCTACAAAGTTGCTCCCAGAATTTAGTAGTCTGAAACTAAGTAGCCTAAAATCGGCTTTTAGTGAAGATGCTAAATTCTAAATCTAAATTTTCCTTCCTATTCGCCATCCTTTACAATTGTAAGTTTTAAATTTAGTTTAACTCTCTGTTTGTGTCTTAGATATTTTAACATAGAATATCTTTTTCCGTCTTCACATCAAAAAGATCCATCAGGAATTTGGCTGGATTCTATCTGGTTCCTTCCAATCTGGAAGGAAATAAATTTTAATTTCATGTTATAAGTACATTTCACCTGAAAAGTACAACATTCCCTTCCTCTGATGCTTTCCGTAATGACCTTTTATTCGCGCTTTAGGTATTCGCGTTTTTTAATTTCTATTAGCGCTTTTCGCCACACGCATTCATTTTACACTCATTCATTTTTAAAACTTCCCCCTTGTTCTCTGGCCAAATGTAGTGTTTGTGAAAAACACGCAGTTTTACTTTGTCAAGTGTTCACAACTACCACCTGACTTCAATTCTATTGGGGTTAATTCTTCGACTTTCAAGACCTCAGACTTCCCCTAAAACAAATCTGAAATGCCCTGAGGTTCTAACATGAAATGAACTTTAAACTTTTGTGTGAAACCAGAGAACACTACGTACAACATTCAAACATTTCAATTGCATTTCATACATATAATTCATTCTTTCAATCTTCAATTCAAATTTTCTTTAAATGCTCATTGCGTTAAATAACACTTATATATTCACTTTCTAATTTAGCGCGCTTTACGCTTTTACATTACATTTTAATTTTAACTTGCGTATCCTTTACGCTTTTCCAAAATATTCGATATAAACAAAACCAGTGCTTAAGGCTTACAACAAATCATGCATTACATAGAAAACAGTTTTACATTAAATGCATTCATTATTTATACATAGAAAAATATAATACAACAGTTTTGCTATACAACTTACGTACTAGTTGCTTTTAATTAACACAATTCAATTTCCTATTTACAGAGAGTCTTTTGACTAAAATCGATGAATCCCATGTTCTGGATTACAAAGAACATTTCACGAAGTCTCACAGTTTTTCAACTGAACTCTCGAATTTCTTCCGCTGCATAATTAAGTTGTTCCTTCAAGCGTGTCCTTTACGCTTTCGGCAACCGGCTTTTGACTCGGGTAACTTCCCTTTTAAATCTGCAACTTGCACTTAAATCAGAAACATAACTGTGTGAATTTTAAAAGAAAATAAAGAATCTACTTATCTTTCTGCCAGTCTTTTAGGCGTTTTTTTGTCCATTCCTGAAAGGTTGGATATACTGTGGCTTGGGCTATTCTTTGCTTGTTACTCCTAGATTGAAACTCTGGGGCTGCCTTTCGTTTGGTCGATCTTCTTTCCTCCAGAAACACCTTGTTGGGACGAATGGTGGGTGGCGCTTTCCGTTTGTGCTGAAGTCTTTGCTCCCTCTCCAGACTGGCTCGTTCCTTCTCCTGCACTCGTAGGCTCCTTCGTTGTGGGTTGGCACCTTCGGCGGCTCGCTTCTCGCCGTTCTGTTCCCTCCGTAGTGGTGGAGCTTTCATAGTGTTTTCATTTGGACGTTCCTTCCTTAGACGCTTTGGTCGCTGAGACTGTTGCTTAGTGTTTTTTCGTTTTTGTTTCTGGGGTGGTCTTTTCTTCGGCTGCGGCTTCCTCTCTTCTGGTAACCTCCTTTTCAAACTGGGTTCTCTTGTTGTTGAGGGACCTGGTTGGGGCTCTTGAATCTTAGAAAAATTCTGTGAGGCTGGACCCTGCAACATGTCTTTCAAAATATTATTATTAGCTCTTCGATAATAATGTTTAATTTGATCGAAATTTGCCACAGTCTCTTCGCCCTTCTCATTCTTTAAATATGCACGGCATTCAACTATTCTTGTAATTTCAAAAGGACCATGCCATCTTGGGCAAAATTTTGCGACCTTATCTTTTGCTGCGCATGAAAGTGCGTGGGCCTGTTTCAACACCTCCTCCCCCACTTTATATTCTACGGTTCTTCTTTTTGAATCGTAGTAAATCTTTTGTTTCTTTTGCGCTTCCCGGGAGCACTTTTCTGCCTCCTTCAACATTTTTTCTATTTCACCCATTTGAAATTCCGGCGCTCTATCTTTCACATAAAATAATTTATCTAAGGGGGTCATTATCTTCCTGCCCAAAAACAATTCGGCGGGGGATTTCTTCGTTGTCTCGTGCTTAGCCGTTCTGAGGGCGAATGCAAATTCTTCGACGCAGTCATCCCAGTTAGAATGGTGCTTTTGCACATAATTTCTAATCAATTTTACAATATTCTTATTTACCCGTTCCGCTATATTTGATTGTGGGCGGTAGGGTACCATTTTCATATGCTTAATGCCCAACTTGTCACACATCATTTTAAATGTACTGCTTACAAACTGGGGACCATTATCGCTAATCACCCTCGCTGGACATCCATATCTTAAAATATATTTGTTCAAAAACGAATCTGCAACGACTTTTGCTGAAGCCCGCTTAAGTGGTATCAACTCAACCCATTTACTGAAATGATCCACAATGACTAATAAAAATCGTGCCTTATTTACATGACTCCTGGGGTAGGGGCCTAAGAGGTCAATACCAATTATTTCATTGGGGAACCTAGACTCAATACTAGTTAATAACCCGGCCGGGCGGAAATTTACGTCATTATTTATCTGACACGTGTGACAAGTCTGGCAGTAATTTTTAACTATCTTTTGTAATTGCGGAAAATATACCGCCTCGCGTACGCGTTGTATTGTTTTTCTAATTCCAAAATGGCCCGAGACAGGCGAATCGTGGAGCTCTTGCAAGATACTTAAAATTAATTTGGCCGGGATGACTGGTCTGTATTCACTATTTTGATTCGTAACTTTAGTATAAAATAAGAGACCATCAATGATTTCATAGTTCTGTGCTCTGCTTCGTATTGCATTAATGTCTATATGCTGGAAGTTATCTGGGTCTTTTAAATAATTATAAATATTTCCGAATTCGGGATCCCTAGCAATTTCTTCTATTACAGTCTCTCGAGAGTCAATGACCTTTGCCTGAAGCATCGCTATTTTTACTTTCTCGCCGTTCTCGTCTAACTTTATTCTAGATAATGCGTCGGCCACTACATTGTCTTTTCCCGGTGTGTGTTTGATAATGAGATTAAATTCTTGCAACTTTAGGGTCCACCGAATTAAGCGTGGCGAAAGATTCTTTCCTGAAAATAATCTGGTAACTGCCGCATGATCTGAATATACTGTTACGGGAGAACTCCCAAAATATACACAAAATTTTTGAACAGCTGCGAGCACTGCTAAAGTTTCACGCTCCGTTGCCGAATAATTTCTTTGCGTATCATTCAATGTACGACTAAAAAAGGCAATCGCTTTTCTATTTTGTGTTAACACGGCTCCGATTGCGTAATCTGATGCGTCTGCATAAATTTCTAGACCCTTGTCTTTCTCTGGGAACTTTAGAACCGGTGCATTAATTAAAGATTCTTTTAACTTCTCAAACGCGGCGTTTGCTTCTGAAGACCACGCAAAACGAACTCTTTTCCTTCTCAACTTTAACAATGGTTCAGCAATTTCTGCGAAATTTTTAATAAAAATTCTATAATATGAGCACATACCCAAGAAAGTCGCTAACTTTTTGGCTGTATTCGGAATTGGGTAATTTTTCACTGCTATAACTTTAGATTTATCTGTTTCGATCCCCCTTTGAGAAATTTTGTACCCTAAATATTTGAGTTCTTTTGCCGCGAATTTACATTTCTTAATGTTCACTTTAAGTCCTGCATCTTTCAAAAGAGTAAAGACTTCTCGAAGGTCTTTAATATGTTCTTCCAGCGACTCTGAAGTAACAATTATATCGTCAAGATAAATAAATGTACTTTTTCCTATTACCGGCCTTAAAATTTTGTCCATGCACCTCTGAAACGTGGCCGGGGCTCCCGACAATCCAAAAGGCATACGCAAAAAGCCATATGTACCGTATTTTGTTATGAATGCTGTTTTGTGAACATCTTCCGGCTTTATGCTTATCTGAAAATATCCGGATGTCAAATCTAGCGTGGTTATGTATTTTGTTGATTTAATACTTCTTAGAATTTCATCAATTACCGGAAGTGGGTAAGTTGGAAATTTTGTTATACTATTAAGCTTTCTGTAGTCAATAGCGAACCTGTACCTTAATGGATCAGTTAACGGCAAATCATTATTTTTCTTACATAAAACCACCGGACTCGCATATGCACTAGAAATAGGAGTTATTATTTTGTTTCTTAACATTTCATCAATATGGTATTTTATTATTTCCTCCTTAACTTTGTCGTACTTGTAAGGACGCTGACGTATAGGTTCATCCGTAGTTAATTTAATTTCGTGTGCTACGATCTGGGTGAATCCTGGAATATCATCAAATAAATCAGCGAAATTACTTACCAATTCCCGAAACTTGTCCTGTTCTTCGGGCGTTAGATGGCTTAAATCCACTTCAGGGGGAGGTGTTGATTTCTTTTTAACTGGGTCCATGGTTACTTGCAAGGTGGAGTTTTCAAAATCGATTTTCGCATCCACAGCTGCAAAGAAATCTGTTCCTAAAATAACCGATGCTTGGAGGTTCTTCACTACAAGAAACATAATTTTTTTTTGTTCTTCGCCGATTTTGATGTACAGCTCGATTTTTCCCATGCATTGACACGTTTTTCCTTGGGCTGCTACCACCTTCATTCCTTCCACGCTATGCAGACGATATCTACGAAAGTGCTTCTTAAAAAATTCTTCTGCCAAACAGCTTCCTTGAGCGCCGGTATCCAACAGAGCTGTAGCGGGTACGTTGTTAATTAGTAACTGCAGTCTCGGTAATTCAATGTTTCTCACCATGACCGTATTTAGCTGTACTTCAGAGGGATTTTTCTTCTCCTCGGAACATTGCACCCCCTTCCCCGCAATATTCCTTAGTAGTTTAAATGCTTTGCGGGTGTTTTCTTCTGTTGCTGGCTTCTGCCTGGGGAGAATGATTTTCTTCCGTAGTTGGAATTATTTTGTTGGCGCTGTACTTGGCGCGGTTGACCGCTCGCATTTTGACTGGTACCAGTAGTTCTCGGCCATCGTCTGTTTCTTCCTTCGGCATTCTGGTTCCCCTGCAGCCGCTGTTCATACGATTGTCTCCGTTGATTTTCGGCCGCTCGCCGGCTCTCGAATTGTACGGCGAGTTCAAACAGCTTGTCCAGCGTCACGGGATTTCTTAGCTCCATGAAATCTTGTATAGATGGTAACAATCTGGGCAGGATTATCTGGATAATCTCCGGGTCCGGCCTCGTGCCATACAATAATTTAAAGACTTGTATTTTTCTCAAAATAAATTCCGATAGTTCATCCACCCGCTGTTGATACTTGCTAAACAATTCAGCTTCGAGTTTCGCACGGTCTTTAACCACAGGAAACGCTCTCAAAATTGCTAGTTTAAAATTCTCGTACGTGTAAGTCGGCGTTCCTGGTTCTCCCAGCAGACATTTTCCGATGCACTTATACCAGGTCGCTGCTTGGCCCCTCAATGCTCCTGTCGCTAATATGACCTTCTGATGTTCCGGAACTGGATACAGCAAAAAATGCGCTTCTAACTTTTCCAGGAATGTGTTCACAGGTCCTCTGGCATCAAAAACTACTGCCGGCTTCATGGCTGCTCTGATGGTTTCCACTATGAATCCAAATCCATCAGGCATTGCAGCTGTATTCTGGGATGTAGTAGGCATATTCCAACTTCCTTCCATCCTTTTAGTTGTTCGGGCGCCAGTGTAAGGTTTCTCCTTCAATCTCTTGACTCTTTTCGTGAGCATAAACTGTGAAACCTTATGTGGAGGACAGTGAGCAGATCTAGGCTATGTCCTTTAGTGTTGAAAAACTACAAAGTCAGAAGGAGGGTTTAAAAGTGACCCTTTAATTCAAATATTTACAACTCTTCAAATTGAGAGTAAGCCACTACTTGGGCTGAACTAAAATAATATTAAAATAAAGTGTGTTAACAAATTCAATTCCCTAACTTAATTCTACGTAGGACGGCGAGGGAAGCTTACTCTTAGTGAAATGCAACAATGCGAATTTCACTAGCAAACACTAGTAATTGCAAATGCCTATAAAGGCGAACTTTCAGTAGACAGAGGAAATCTTGGCGCGCACAGCCTTACGGCGATAAATCCAAGGCACTGTTTTTCCCCTCGTTAACTCCTGCCTTTTAACTGCTAACAGATATATGCGATTTGCATAAATATCTCACTCGCGCTAAACTCGGGCAGCAACTGAAACTTTGAGAATTCGATAGGAAAGTTCAAACTAAAAATAATTTGGTTAATTAAAATAATGAATGCTACAACATCTCTTATAATTTCAATTATTTGCCTAAAACTTCTTATGTATCTTTATGCACTAGATGAAATTAATTTAACCTTAATAATATTAAATTCATGGAACTAGGAACGGAATATTAAATAGAACATTGTTTAATACACTTAAACTCTAATCTTCCTACTTCAACATAATTTCGGAAACATTTTACATCACTTTCGAAAATAAATCGTTTCTCTCGAATTTAAACTGAAAACATTCTATCCAGAAATAGCCTATACTGATACTTCTACTCTATTAATATTAATAAAGCGCGCTGATATATTTTAGGGAGAAAAATCAGGGCGAAGGTTACAGTATATCAAAGCGCAATGTGACGTTTTTATTGCAAACTTAACTGCCGATAGTCAAAGAAGCAAGAAAGAGACTAGCGAGAGAAAAGTAGTTTGATATTCATAGCAATGGTGACACTTGGAGGAATGCATAACGGCCATCGATTTTTTTCGTCGAGATCTATGTATGTATCCTTCTCAGACAGAGAGGTCTGTAAAAAAGCACATTTTCAGGCTGGGAAAGATCAGTTTCGGTCCTAAGATAGAATTCTTTTATAAGCATTTCCATAGTAACGATGTCGAATATGAGCGTCCATGTCTTTATCAACGGTTCGAAGGAGACTTTTAGCTTCTGCAAATAGATCTAATAAAATGAGGAAATGAAAAATGAAAAATTTATCAGAACTATTTCTGATTTCAGCTATCATGTTACGTCAAAAGCAGGATGAAATAAAATTTCGATTCCTTTTAAATAAAACTAAAATACGTCTATGAATAATCTAGTTGCAAAACGAGAATGACTGTTCTAGAGAATTTCATCCGCGCAAGCTAAACGCACTGGTGAAATTTATGCTTCAAATTCAAATACATTAGTATATTTATAAAAACACTGTCAAGATGATCGACGAACCAAAGTTTCAAATATTTTTTTTTCTTTTTTGATAAGTGAATAATCAGATTTCAAGCATTTTTAGGACAAGGGAAAGGGTCAGACAATATTAGCTTGTTGGTTGATTAAAGAAGCAAAGCACAAGAGGACTATATGCCGTGGGAGAAATATTTTTGTGGAAGGCTTTCTAAAATAAACAGACTCGTATTTATTTTACTTATTTTACTTATGAGAAAAACCACGAAAAATCATGTAGCCAGTCTGTTCTTATTCTTATTTTAATGTACTTTTAATGAAAGTAACCATCCTCGCCGAAAATGCTTTTACGTCTTGCGACAACAAGTGCAAATTTACTGGCTAATAGTTAGTTAAATTTAAAAAAAGAAAGTTTGAAACGTCAATGCATACTGGGATGGAAGTGCTAGAAGTACATTTTTCGGAATGCTGTTGTGGTCGCTTCGCAAATACTTAATAACTTTGTGTTTATAAATTATTTCAATAATTGCGTATTTAAACGCAACACAGAACGCTGAAGATGGACCCCCGTCCTGGGTCTGCTTTATCGGGGTGAGTGTGTCCAAACTCCAGAGACCCCTTCATCGGCGACGCAGACCCCACAGTCCCTGCTCGGCTTTATACGTTGATCAGCAGGACAAGAAGATACACAATGCAAGAAAAAGAACGCTAAGACACCTTTGCCTCGGGGCACCACTCCCTCGGCTCAGAAGAACTACTTGGTGCCGTGCCTCACTCCGTCAGTCCCCGTCGCTGGAACTATGAGGAGCAAATCCCCGATGACTAGGTCGGTGATCTCCGATCTAGCTCCACCATAGACAGAGGAACAGACACGGCAGTACCAGTATGGTCCCTGCCAAGCCTGAACCAACCTGGGAATAAACTCGGGCTCTAGTCCTGTGAAGTCAACTTATATACCCCCGTGGTTGAGACTGCCTAAGTACAGATCCTAGCGAGTACTTCCCAGGAATTCTCCTGAGTCAACCCCCGGGGGGATTAAACGCAACACAGAAAAAATTGTTATTCGGGCGTTGAATTAGATTTCAACCTTCAGAACGAATCCACACCGTGCGAATCCTCCCCTTTCCTCCCGTCGCTTCTTCCCAATATCCTTGTATTAAGCGCGTACAATTCAGACGTAGCGCTCTCTTCTAGACAGCAAGGCGGAAAAGGCAATAATAAAATATTTTTCTATCGCTAATTCGATGATAATTTTTAATTGTTAGCAAATCTTCGATTTTGTGTCCATGGATCAATGCTAATTACTGTGTTTCGGTGTTTGGCAGTGCATGGAGTGTTCATCTCTCCCCAGGGGTTTAGTTGGCAATCATTTTAAGAAATCTTTATAAAGAAAACCAAAAGACAAAATTTTTGAAATGTAAAACATTTTGCAACGTCTAATTTTTAGATTGACTAAAGTATGATTCATCCAGAAAAGAGGTGGTACGTATTTTTGTAGCTATTCGTTATCGAATTGGCAGATGAAAATAATGAGAAAGAAAATAGGAAGATATACAGAATACCAGCGGGCTCTAAGCCTCTGTCCATCATAATGAAGTGCACTTGTTGATATCGATTTTTAGTGCAAAGAAACGTCACAAACATCGTAATATTAGAAATTATGCAAAGGTGTTGGTTTTTATGTCAATGGATTTTTAATGTCTAATATTTTTTGTTTGATACTCTTCAAGGATACTTTTTGTTTGATACTTTTTTGTTTGATACTTTTTTTTATACTCTTTCTCTACCAGAAATATATTACGGGAAATAATTGCATAGTTAAGGCCAAACAATGTTTATCCTAAAACAGATGTCGAGTAACTATTTCCTCGTTTAGGTCGCTGCAGGTATTCACTTTCTTTGTTTGAGCTATAATATAAAAGTACCGCGTACAAAACTCATATGGTAATAAAAATGGTAAACTCATAGGTAAACGCATATGGTATACTCATAAGTAATAAAAAAGATTAAATCGTACCATTATGTCTAAAATCCAGCTTGATACAAGGGCCAGGCTTGAAAGACTTTTGATTAAACATAAATTACAGTAAATATGCTAATTTGTTGATCAGAATAAAGTATAATGTTTTGAATTGAATTTTATATTATCTTCATTTATCTGATGGATTACTTTAAGAAAGCTTTCAGCAGCTCATTCAGAGTAATCCTAATTAAGATATCGGTTGAATGAAAAAACTTTTCAAGTGAAGCCGGAAAACATAACGCAGAGAGAGGCTTAGTAAAAAGACAGAAGCAATTTCGCTTCAGAAGAAAGAAATCGATAATATAAATGTAGTATCTGTAAGGAAGCGTAAAATTAAAGTGAAGACAAAAAATAAAGACGTCCGCAAATGAAAGTAAAATAGCGTTAACAAGGGAAAAAAATATTACTCGAAAGATTACTCAAGGAATAAAAATAAGTGGAGTAATGCAGAAATACAGTTTTTAAAAACAAGAAAAAATTGTGTTTCAGTACGACAGAATTGAAAAAAAAGCAAATAAAAGAAATAATATTTATGGATAGCAAAGTCTTATTTGTGATTATAATAAGGATTAGAGTAGTGGTAGCAAAGTCTAAGAAATAGATAAGCAACAAACAAAAAATAATTATTAAAACAGGAGTTGAGTTAGTCTCTCTTTGCTAAAGTAACTGTAGCATCAAAGAAAAAGTAAAGCATTAGAGAGATAAATGAAGAAACAGCCCGTGTAATGTTTAAGTTAGTTATTTGTAGGAAAAAAACTGCTGAGATTTATGCCGTCAAAGAAACGCCTTTGTGAAGAATTTTCTAACAGAAATAGGCTCATACTCAAGTTAATTGTAAAACCCAAACTACCTGAAACCGAACCAATAACTAAGTACCATCACTTACAGGCTTTACTTACTTAGCCACTAGTGGGCTCAAGCAAATGAATGAGCTGCAGCTGTGATACATTCGTATGCAAAGTAATGCAAAATTATATTTGCTGGCATATACTTTTGTGGATTTAGTATATCACACGGTTAATATAGTACATGCTGTATAAAGACTGAAGAATGTTGTAAAAGAACTCGATCAAGCATGGCTACACTTCTCCATATAACGGTTACCTAATGCTGTAATAGTACAAATAATTAATGTAGATTCGGTATACCATTTTAAAGTCCCATGTATGCGTTTTTATTTTTTCTAAGGCATTAAAGTTAAATACTGCCTTCATGAAAACGTTACAAGAAAGTATGGAACAGCAAATCAAATGCATGGGGCAGTTAATAGAAAAATAATCGAAGGCTATTGTGGAAAATTTATGGGATTAGCTATAACTCTGATTGCCTGGATGCAGCCACAGTAGTAAGCAACAAAATGAACTTATTATATTATTGCAAAACACACTAGAAGTATCTGATTAAGAGGAGGCATGCCTTCGTAGATGAGTTTCAATTGAAAATTAGCTTGTTACTGTGGATGCGCGTTACTGTCGTTTCTATGGAAACTGGTTACTGGTTCCTTTTTGCGTTTTCCTGGTGTTCTAAAATCTCCTATGCGGCCAACCCGTTACGCCGCGATTTTTTTGAATTCAGGTCGAAATACTAGTATTCAATGGTCTTATCCGCTCGGCCGATGGCAGTCCAGTTTAATAATGAACGTATTTTGATGAAGCTAGAAGGAAAAGTCATTGCATCGCTTGATCAAAATGGGTCTATCAAACGCACGTCCAGCTCAATCAATTGTTGCAGACAAGATCTGAAAAAGGGACTCATCGAAGCAGGAATAATGAGTTGTAGTGGGTACTGGGCAGTAAAACACTTTACTCGTTCTTCTTAGGATTCGTGAATTCTCGTCCCCATAAACTAAACTGCAGTTAACTATTCCTGCTTTGATGAGTTCATTTCTCAGTTCTTCTACCCAACAAATTCATGGACAAAGCATACAGTAAGGTAGCCCCTTTTTTTGTTAATATGATGCAATATTTACTCCCTCTAGCGCCACCCGTATACTTTCTTTACTTTCCTTACGAGTGTGACTGCTTTCCGAGCAGTCAGCATTATTTCCAGTTACATAAATGTTTCCTAGTAGCCTTTGCCTCCTTTTTTATTTATTTATGCTTATAGTTACAAATCTTACAATTTTATGAATGTCTGTGTGTATGTATATGTATAGATAGATAGATAGATAGATAGATGTGCATGTTTGTGTGTATATATATACAGACATATAAATAGAAACAAAAGGCTTATAGAATGTAAGTAAATTTCAAACATAAAATTTCGATTAAAAACTTGTTAAACGTGCTCATACAGTGAACACATAAACAGTTAGTACATAAAACAAAAACTAGGAAATTCATCAAATTAAATCACGGTTTCTCTCTCAGAGGGCAAGAACTGGAAAGAAAGTATCAAAATTAAAACCAAATAAAAATGTAATAGGTAAGTACCCAATCAGTGAACATTTTTGAGGGGAAAGCGAGACAAAACAGCCTTAACTAAAAAATGATTAGGATAAATAAAAACAAGGTGAAAATTGGTCTTTAAACATTAGCCACGTTTATCATCTTGATATGAATCTTGGTATGAGTAATATTAAATTCTGGCTAACATTTTTAAAAATTAATGGTAACAATAATAATTATCACTATCAACTTTTAAATAATAATAATTGATAATTGTATCTGTAATAATTATATATCTTTAATAATCATAATTAATATCTGGATGATTAATTTAAATTAAAAAATTTTAATTTGTTTTATTGCGTTTAAAAGAATTTTAATAATTTTTAATTTATTTTTATTTAGGATTTTAAGTATTTCTTTTGAATTATAAGAATTCACAAACGTGGCTCTGTTGAAAATTCTTCGGCTGCTCGTTGGGGGGGGGAAGTCCAACTATTTTTTTATATTATGTATTTTGTGGGGTTTTACTTATTTAATCCTAGTTCTTACTTAGAACCCCACGAACACTAACAAGCGAATAATCGCTTAAGTCTTACGTGAACAAAACACGTAAGACTTAAGGTTCACAACCCTTTATTTTTCAGTATATTTACAATCAGTTCCTACTTGGAACTTTACACAAAGCCTCCACTCGGGCTTAAATAATAAAGAATTTAAATTAAACTAAACTAAACTAAACTAAACTAGCTTAACTAAGCTATCCGAAAGGTATAGCCGAAGCTATCAGGAATCTAACTACTTGGCCCCTAAGTATTAATTAAATCGGCGAAACCAAGCAAGGGCCTAAGGTATGGCCGGAGCGTAGTAACTAGAGAGAAATTAGCCTAAGGCAAACACGCGCTAGTAGCTGAAATTTGAATAAGATAGGAAAGAGACAAAACTTAAAATAACTGTTAATAAACTTAGGATAAACCTTACAATTTGTACGTTATTTTTTTAATTGCGTCGTGATTTAATTTTCATCTCTTGATTATATACATATGTATACATATATGTGTGATGATTTAATGCGTAGGAGGAATCAGCTTGCAATCGTCATGGCAGGGGTTGAGAGCTTAGACACGAAGATAACGACGTTGGATTCCTAGAAATCACCAATCTTTATTTTCACACATATCCAATTAGTTTGGCAGACACTTATTCAATCGTAATTAAATATGATAAATTTCTATGCACATTGGTTTTTTAAAGAAATTTCGTAGGCATTTGAGAAGCGAAGCAGTGCGATTTCGGCACAGCAGCAGTAAGGAAAGGAAGAATGACATGCCAAGAGTGTTTATACTAATTCTGATGTATAAGTACAGCTAATCTGTGATTGGTTAGTTTTAGGTTTAGTTTCCCTTTTCAAGTAGCGTTATATAACATGGAAGGATTTCGAATTTGGGAGAACAGATGAATTTAGGGAGAGAGCACCAAATTTAGAATAGTTAATTTTGAGGCCGGCATTTTTTTTTTTTAAGCAGCTATCGTATTTTGTTATATCTTGCATATATATATA
>KK120219.1:236455-265071 GCA_000611955.2 Stegodyphus mimosarum
GATGGCATTACATGTCATTTCTTGCAAATTTAAGTTTTGGTTTTCTGCTTCTATTGAAGAGAAATTACTTTTTGTTCTTGAAATGCATTAATCTTTCTTATGTTGAAATTAGCATAAATTGCTAGCTGATTTTAAAAATTTATCGTTCTTTGGCTGTTTTTTTTCCTTTGCGATTATCGCGTGCTTCACTTCCTTTTTCTTTATTCAAATTTATATTTTTAATGACAGGAATGGAAAAAACTGACACCAAGCCTATTTGTTAAACCTACAAATATTATATATATTTAAAATTTTTAAATATGCTTTCCATGTATTCTTGATATTAAATTTAAAATATTGCAAATTTGTATATTTCTTAAATTCTGGAACGCGCACTATTTCTAAGAAATTATGACCGATTATCGTATATTTCCGTGTGTAAGATGAGAATTTTAACAAATGTTTTTACTGCTGATTTTTGGACGCCATCTTATAAAGGAATTCAAAATGTTTTCCAAATATTTCGATCCGAAAAATGGTATTATTATATATATGACAAGTCAATAACTGAAAAAATATTCTTCTTATTTTGCGTGATCCTAAAGTACATTTATTAAATTTCTTAGTACTAATCTCCAGCAAGAAATTTTCTGCAAATTCTTGTATGTTTCTCTCTTAGAGACAACACCGGATGAATGTCATTACCCTTTCACCATTGTCATCTGCCTGATAGAAATCACCTCGAGTTCCATTCTTACCACAGCTCAGCAAAAGGGATAAATTTTACTTTTAACCTAGCAAAAAACTGAATATTTGTTTGCCCGGGTATCTTTCACTATATAACAGAAATGAAGAATCGTTTTTTACTCATAAAAGCGGCACGCAAATGAGTAAGAAGTAAAAAGTCGAAGATTGCTTGCGAATGGATACCAGAACTGAAAAGCAAAGTAAAAAGATTTATCATAAATAAAAAGTAAAATATTTCAGCACCAAGTTTTATTATAACGACAAGTGATGAACGTGCCGAATTTTAGGCGAAATGAGAAAGAAAAATTACTGAAGCCAATGTGCTCATTCATTCTATAAATGCTTTCCTCATATCGAATGAAGGCTGATTGCGAATAGCAGATCTGGCTTAGCTAGGTAATCAGTTATTTGGACATTTGGCAATGCAGAAATAGCTGGAAATTCTAAGATGGTTTTTTAATTCGGCTTCTTTACGGGCTTTCAGTTTTGGTTGAATTTTTGCAACAAAATCTTAACTCACGGCTTATATACAGATCGGCTTATATTTCGAAATGCATGGTACTTTGTCATTGACAGATATGACTTTGTTAACAAAAACACCAAAAGTATTCCTTAAAAAAGAATCTATTGCGTGTATAATGTTGTGTATAAATTTTCTCAGTAAGTTGAACATCTCAACAAAATATGGAAACACATAAAGTTCGTTTTCATCTTTCTGTCACTAAAAATAAATTAATTCTTTTGAATCAAACGCCTAGCATAAATGAAACGAATTCGGTTTATTTGCTTTTTCTTTTTTCGCTAGAAAAAAAGTTAAGCATCTCTTGCAGAAAAGTTTTTCCGGTCTTTCTTCTAGGAATAATCGATAAATACTTTTAATTCAATTTAGTTTCTTTCCCCTTTAAATGAATTTTGTTATTCTTCATCACGCCATAAAAAAAAGATTGAGTGCCTCCAAAAATAAACTTTAATATATACAGTTTGAGAATAGAGCTTTCAACATACAAACTTATAAGAAAAGAGAAGTTAGAATTCTATGTCATTTGGAATTCTGTATCATTTGGAGAAAATGTGAGTTCAGAAACATTCATGCCAAAAACCTAAGCTTTCCAGCAGCAAAGCGATACTTATTTTAGCTCACCATTTATTTCCTAATTCAATTTTCGAACAAAATATTTGTTTACATAACAATCATATCGCCCATTAACATCAAAAGTTTTTACAATATCTTTGCTGTATAATAACATACTCTGCAGTCACATAGTTTTAATTTACTTCTTTCTCACCTAAAATTGCTCTGAATATTAAAAGGTGCGTAGGTTGTAGATACAACCAGGTTTCTTTTGGAATGGAAAACATGGAAAGTCAGCTGTGCTCTTAATCTGAATTGAAGTCGAAATACTACAACATGGAAATAATTGCTTAAATTCCTTGCCAGGTAAAATGGCAGAAGATCAAGTTCGTTTTGTTTTCTTGTTTTTTCCCAAACTTTTTTTAGTCCAAAGGGGCAATTTGCCCAGAAAAACTATTAATTTCGTTTTGGCATTTTGCGTTGATTCATTAAAAGCGTTGTTTCACTTTTCAAATTGTTGACACCAAATATTATCGCCCTGTATTATATTTAAAGAAATTAAATGATGAAGAATCTGCATAAATGTTTCTCGCATTATGATAAAACGACGGTACCTAGAGCCATCAAATTTTGTATATTGAACGTTTCCTCCCGAATATGGGCATCAGGAACCCAAATTTAAAATTTGGAATTTTTTTTATTATTGATTTCGTATTTTGTAAAACTTTAACGTATTTTTCATTAACAGACTCAAGGATTTCAAAGTGACGGCAACGTTGTACAGAAAAAACATTTTTAACTCCAGCTCGTGAGATTGTGTATTGGAAATTTTAAAAATATGCTCATTTTAAAATTATCTTGAGATATTGCTCTTGAACTGTATTTTATAGTTTAAGTGCGAACAATATGATATTTAATAAATAACGGTAACGCGCAAAATGTTTTAAAAATCGCCTCTTTGGAACATAATTTAAAATCTGAAACCTTTTCAGATTTTTTTCATTAGGTCTAAATTTATACTTTAAAGATTTCTTATAGTTATAAGGTTATACTTGGTCTAATGCTGCATCTTTAGTCCTATAACTCTAACAGACATATAACGAGTTATCGATGCGTCTGAAATAGTACGACAAAATCTTACGAAGATTTTAAAACAAACTTTCTATTTAAACGGAACATTTAACAAGCGACTATGTGGTACAAATAACCACTATTTGTGGAAATTCAAATTAAAATAAGAACAGTCAATTCAAATTAAACGTTGATCCGTACACTAAGAATACACACTTAAATACAAAACTATAAGCTGGCTCAATAAATTACCTACGAGTCAGGAATATACTATCATCGGCGAGATAACTCATAATCGAGATAGTTACATTTAACTAGAACTAGCAGAATCTAATCATGTACCGTGGAAACTTTTCAATCAAAAAAATGTGTCTTTTAAATTCAAACATTGTTTTAACATAGTATTATGTCATAAAAGCCTTTTACTATAAAAGATACAGAAATTAGTTGAAAATTCCGTTCTAAGGATAGCTTTTAAATATTTCTCTTCTATTTAATGTCTTTGTCAGAAATTTAAACTCGCAAGCTAGTGAAGAGTATGTCGCTTGAAATGTTTCACCGATGATTTAGTGAACAAACTGCCTACTGGACCTTGCAGCAAGCCGATTCTAGTGGCAATAGACTAGCTACGTTGGGATTTTATTTTTATTCAAGTGTACTCAGTAGCATATTCCGTTTGATTAGCTTCCAACCTTCCTGTTGCAGCATTCTTTTATAATAATTATAGAATGCTTTTTATAAAAAGCATTTATGAGATATGAAAAACCATTAAATACAATAAAGGTCACAGAAGCTTCCTCCGCAACGCAATTCTAGTAAGGTAACAAGTATTAAACACAACGGAATATTTTTTTCAGTAAATATTATACTAACAACATTTTGTAAACGCAGATTCACGTACAAAGAGCCTAAGTATCTTTAGGTAATGCGTTTCAGGACTTGGGAGAATGCGTGAAACTGCAGATGATAACGAATGCCATATTTGCGTGACGTTTGCTATCTAGATTAATTGATAAATTAAGCACAGCAGCATTAACATAGCTAAATTAAGCATTAACATAGTTACCTTACGATACATACTGTAATTACTATTTAAAGTAATGCCAATATACTGAGTATTGTTATATGGCCCACCAGCGGCGAAGCGGTGAAATCGCTGAACACTGCTAATTCCGACCTGGGTTTTAGGCCTACCAGCGGCGGAGCGATAAAATCGCTGCACACTGGTAGTTCCGTCCTGGATTCGAGTCTAAGCGAATGAGCTGGCTGCAGAGACCATGTCTAATGTGTATATGAGCCAGTTTCCCTTAGAAAGGTCCTCCACGAAGGCGTCCATTTCCTTAGATAGATAGCCCTAGTGTACTTTGAGATAATCAAACCACCAAACCAACCCATTGTTATACACCCTTTTTCTTTCTTCTAAAATCTTTTGTTAGAACGTTTAGACCAATCCTTTTAAAAATTAAGTTTTACTTAATATTTCGAGGGAATAATTAATAATCTAAAAGGCCAAAAACAGTTAAGAATATCAGAATCTGGTATTCCAAAGGTTTTTTACCCTCATACCTAGGGCCTCTGTAAAAAAGAAACATAGATCAAGCATTGTCTAGTCATGGCTAGAGGCTGTCTGTTGAAATCTTATTTAAGTCCATTCTCTAAAGCTGAGAAACAAAAAAAAATACCTCTGATAGATGGCTTGGAACTTCGAAACTAAAGTTCCTTCTTCTAGGATCATTTTCAGTGCTCCCTCTTCCCCAATATTTCGTTGCATCCATCCTAAACACAAACACAGGTGATTATCATCGCCATTACTGTAAGATGGCATTACTGGGTGGGTTTAAGTTGCTATATTTTTTTACACTGCGATTTCTTCAGTTGGCTTATAGTTTCAAATTTAAAAACCTTTTGTCTACCAGTAATCAGTTTATTTACCAGTAATCAGTTATCCGGTGTCTGCTTAAGTGTGTGTCTTTATGAAAACAATTTACAGCATTTACTACAATTTTCTATTTGCAATGCATTATCTATTATTTTTGTTCATTAATGTATTTGGCACCTGGCCTAAGCAATTTTCGAACGAATAAAAAAAGGCTTTTTTCTTATTAAAAATCAGCAAAGTGTCTGTATCAATGTTTTCGTCAGTGTTAAGTTTTGATTATTACATACATAAAACTTCGGAATTTTTTTACCTGTTCTTTATAAGACCAAATAGCTATAACACCGCATATATGAGAACTTACGTTATAGCTCTTCAAAATCAGCAGTCTACAAAACTGATTCAGAAATTCGGAATCTTGTGTAGGAAAATTCATAACATTAAGTAACTATTTTTTTTCATGGGATGTAAATGAGAATATTTTAGGAATGCAATTACATTTTACATAGTTTTCTATTTTTCTCTTAATTTCAACATGTTTTACGAAACAAAGATTTAAAAAAAAGCAATCTTATGAAAACTCTTGGAATTTTAGCATTGTAAAAATTAAAATTGAAATGAGATAGAAGTAAGGGAATAAAAACCGCCGTTTTTAGAAGGGGTAATGAATAAAGAATTCTCTTTGAGCTGAAGGAAAAAAATAACGTCAGAAATAATGGAGAAAAGTGTTAAATTTTTAAACTTTTCCTTTCTTAATTTATTTTCGTTTTTCAAATTATTCCCAAAGAGTGCATTACTCTTAAATGTTGACAATAATTTTAATTTTTGGTGAGAAGAAAGGACAGAGAGGAGAGTATGAATTATTAATATATTAAATGTTTCAACTAAATTCTTTAACTTTTGTTTCGAATAGTTTCACAGAAAGTTTATTCTTAGAAAGATATTTTCTGAGCTGGTAAAAAAGTGGTTGACAGTTAAGAACATCAAAAAATATGGAAAGGAAATTCAAAATTTATTTATTTTGGTAGCAATTACTTTTAATGTTTAATTTGATAAATTTGAATTAAAGTATCAAATGACTAAAATAAAATTTTCTTCAACAAAATTAGAATTTTTTGCATTGCACTAAACTTCAGCTGTAATTTATGAATTCAAAATTAGAATAATGATAATATAACAACAAGTGTTAAACTATCACAGCTTTTAGAATCAGATTCTGGTAGCTATTTTAGGTATCGTATTGACTTGCGTATTTTCGTCCCTTTTTTACTACTTTTATAATACGAAAATCGAGATAAAAAATTAGGAGAATAATTAATTTCCGAAGGACGCGGAAACATAACAAATAAAAAGTATAACATAACAAAGAAAGAACAGTAACAAATGTAAGAATATAACAAATGAAAAGTATTCTTTGATGAACTATCTCAGAAATGTAAGTATGTATGTTATGCACGTGTGTATGTATGTATGTGCGTATATATCCGTGCGTATACACAGACATATATATACGTACAAATATACATACATGCATGAATACATACATCTATACATACATATATACATTTCTAAATCCGGTCTCGATAACAGAAGAGCACCAAATTAACTATAAATTAATATACTTGTGAAACAGAACAGTGTATTAGTACAACATTAATATGAGAAGTATATTTAGGAGATAAATCATACAACAAAGCTATACATTATTGAGTAACTGCAGAAATCTTAAAATTATGTTCAGTAAATAATACAAGCACATAAAACACTAATGCGTTATAGGAAGAAGAAGAAACGAATAGGTAGTAAAATGCAAACGTACATAGCTGCCGGCTCTTTTTTGAGGGAAGGGAGGCTAAGGGGGAATAAGCGAATTATTTCAGGTTGTCAGCTATAGTCCTAGCAATGGCAGAGCAATGTCTTATGCGACTGAGCGCATATTTATTTTTGCTGGTATTCTTGACCCATGCTTGATGGTGAGTCATGGTGGGTCTTTTTAAATTATAGTTTATATATATATATCCAGTCGAACAAATAGTAATCAGCATCACCGACTCTACCGCAAATGCAAAGGTCATTACTTCTGAGATCAAAACGATGCACGAAGGAAAATATGGGCGATGTCCTGCTAGATACTGGGTAAACTGCGGACAGCCGCTAATTAAATTCTGATCACACTAGGAAGCAAAGTGTGCAGTCTTCTGCCTGTAGTGGTTATGCTCTAATATTTCTATCATTGTTTATAGAGTTCAATATTCAGTGTGGCTTTAAGATATGATGCGAGTGCGCGTACATTCAGTGAACTTAAGAATGATTCATTGGCTGCGCAATTCGCACCGTAAGCTGTTTTATTAATCAAGGTCTCAGTATGAGCCAAAACCCACTGAAGCTTTGGCCTCAAACTTCCAGGAAGCAACAGCAGCTGTTTTTGAAATGTCCTAGCTAGCGGGTGTTTGCTGTGCCCTCCTGAATGACTTACAAACTTAACGCAGAATCTGTGAAATGACTTGGCATCTGCCATTGCTAAAATTGAAGCCCAGGGCTGCTTTTAAGGCTACGAGTTCAGCCTGAAACACCGAGTAACTAGCGTGAAGCTTTTTGGTCCAATGTCGACTACAAGGCCGTCATCCATTGCACACGAAGCACCCCCTGTTTCTGTTGCTTCTTTAAAGCTGTACGTAAAAACGGCCGTTATTTGATTCGAGGTGGGATAAATGCAATTCATAATTATGTCACATTCACCCAGCTGTGTGACAAGGTACATGGGCAATGTAGCTCTCGTAATCCGGTGATATTTACGTCTTGTTTCCTAGCGTTTCATTTTCTTTCAACCTTATCACTCTCACTGTGGTACTCTTCCTTTGTATATTCAGGTGTAGTGTAGATTGTATCGGCTGATTTACAGAAGAGGATAAGTGGAATAGGAGTTGTTTCAAACATCCGAAGAGTTTCCCTTCACATATCCCTGGCAGAAAATGATCGCGAATTTCTAAAGTTCTTGTAGTGGATGAATTTCGAAGAACTACAACTGAGAATCCTAAGATATAATCGAGTTGTATTCGGTCTAAATTACAGCCCATTTCTACTTGCTGCTGCAATGAATCACCACAAAGAATCCCTCATCAGACTTCCCAGAAACAGCAGAATTGCTAAAGAAATACTTTTATGAAGATAACTGTGTAGCTTTTCGGTCTGACGAAATTTCTCTACACCAATTTGTACAAGAATTTGCGCAGTTGTTAGAATCCGCTATTTTTGACTTGCGAGGATCAGTGTACTTTGTAGAATCTGGAAACATACTTAGAAATCCTTTTTCAGTACTTGGAACATTATAGGATAAACATGAAGACATATTTTTCTGCAGTATCAAGGATATTAAACATTAACATGAAAACTTAAACGAATGAGGAATATCCTTTTGACTGTTCAGGACATAAAATTTCCAATAGGATCAAATAAATTCTAATGGGCTCAAAGTGATACACAATTTTGATTCCGAAACTACTTGAGCAAAGGGGTTAGAGCCTAAATATCTAGGAATCTTCCATTAGCCGAAGATTTTCAAAGAGAATTTGAATCCAGGTTTATTTGTTTAATTTGTAGAGACATTAGGTATTTTGGAAGCGGGAGATATGAAAAATGGCCAACGCCTTCGCCGAGACTCCGTACCATGGACCTCTCGAATACGCGCCCAGCGTGCTGACCACTACTTCACAGGCATGCGAAGAAAGAGGGAGAAATACCTTATGACCTCTACTCTCTGAAATTAAAATACCTAAATATTGTTGAAAATGCAGAATTCAGTCTGCAAGCTTTTTGCGATGCCAGTGAATTTGCATGCAGTGCAGTTGTATACCGTCAAATAGTTAGAGACATGGACACTACGATACAATTTACCATTGCCAAAAGTAAAGTTGCTTCTTGACGTAAAATTACTATTCCGAGAATGGAATGAAGCCCAGCTTATTTCCTCTTTAGTCTCTGAATGTAGAATCAATCACAGTCTCTGAATTTAAAAGAAATCCCAAAATGTTATTGGACCAATTCTTCCACAGCATTTGCATGGATACAAAAAAGTTTATCATTGTTGAGTATCTGTCAAAAATGTAATTAAAGACATGTGGTCATTATCTTCGAAGAGTAATTGAAACCATGTGCCTGGAGATCTCAGCTCAAGTGCCTTGCCTTTTTGTGGGTGTTCCTTAAAGAGTTTTTGTAAATTCTGAATGGTTGCAAGGTCATTTCATTTTAAAAGATATAGGTATCTGAGATGTTTTCAAGTATGTCTCGAATCTTAAGCATGATCTCTCAGATGTTGAGTTTCATAAGAAACAAACGGCAAAAGAAAGGAAATTAAAGGAAAAATTGACGGCAAAAGAATTAGAAGTGGGATAAAAGGTAGTGTTGAAAATTTTTAAGTCGGAGTCATTTTAAGAATTCAAAGAACTGGCCTCAAAAAACTTTTCACTGATAACTATACTAACATTTATTAAGAGAAATGGTATAATTGGATTAATGACCAGGATTATTAAAGGATAACATGACGAAGAAAATTATAAATGTCTTATAGCCGTAGAATCAAAGCGCGAAATGACTGATAGACTGATCTTTGAGGGTCACTTACCAATGCCGGTGTATAGTGAGTTCTCACGAATGCTCGAGAGAAATTTTTATTTTGAGTAGAAGGAAAATTGTTAGCTAAGTGTTACTGAAGTCTGGAAGATCGGCTTCGAGATATTTTAATTTTCAAATTTGCCATAATCATTGCAACTGGATTATTATACTTAATGAAAGGTTAGAAAGCTTGGATTTTGCTATTTACGTGTGCAATATATCTTTCTGTGCTAGAATTTGTCTATCAGTAGTTTTTGTTTATGATTTAGAAGGTTTATTACAAGAATAGGACGTCCAAAAATTCTCTACAGAAATAATGAAACTAATTTCGTTGGAGCCGAAAATCTGAAAATCTTTTTTTTTTATTTGTCGACTGGAATCTTTGTAGCACATGTATTGTGACAATCTAGTGAAAATTTAACGTCTTCCCTTCCTCCATCCACAGCTTGATGGGGATGGTGGTGCCAGAGATTAGTACAACTGGTAAAATACTGTTTCGGAGAATTCTCGGTAGAGTCTCAGTGGTTGTTTACAATGTTTTGTACGAATTTGATTTTAGATAGATTTTGTTATATCTGAATATAATTTTTGAATTTGCTCTTAATTTTTTATTTTGCTTTAATTATGTATCTAAATAATATATATATTGAAAGAAAGGCTACGTAGGCATATAAAAAAAGGCTAGAAGGTTCAAATAAAATATTAATATTTCGTTGATCAAATGTATAAGTTTCGCTAAAATGTAGAGAAAAGAATTTATACTTTAATTCTTTAGTTTATTTAGAAATAAGCTAACTTTTTATTTACAATCTATTTTAAGAGAAAATTAAATTTTTAAACTTAAAAAAATGTTTTCTCTTTCGTTGTGTTTCGTCTTTTATATTTTAATACATAATAATGATGAAAGTCTCGTGATCTTCATGATTGTTTAGAAGATACGAAATAATCAACTTTATTTAAAATACACGACAAATAAAGAGCAACATATATTTCCTAAGTGTTAGCAGCTATAATAATAAAATGTTTACAGCTACGTACATTTTCACTAAAACTTTCTCTTATTATTTAAAAGCATAATTTTTAAACCGAACTCATTGCTTTGCCTTAGGACCGACCGAGCAATTTGCGATTTATTATTTCCTTACGTTTATATGCACTTTACTATTTATTAGTTTCATATACTTAAGTGCATTTTACTACCTTCAGAATACATGTTCAAGGACCTTTTTCTGTCATAGTAAACTGAGAGCTCCCATGTGCAGCTGTCTTTAATGTGTTTTTTCTACGATCACAACATAGAAAAGTACCTAGAGGTTAGACATAAAACTGGTCTGGATAAGGGCAAATCAGTAGCAATATACTAGACACGACCAGTCCATAAAAAATGGGAGAAAAAGAGCACTTCAAGCTATGTTTGTGCTTTTGAACTGGGTAATTGAAATGAACTTGCGCGAGATTCAAATTTTCTCTTCTCCTTCCTCTGAAAGTTTGCCTTCATAATGTGAAGCTCAAATAACTACTAGAGCTTCACTTAATCTTAGCTCGAAAACGTGAAGCTCTAAAAGTTACCTGAACTCTACATTATCGACGGGAGATTTCAAACGTTTGCTAGGCAGATGTGATAATACGACAAGGTTTCATTTGAGCTTCTTCAAACGAGTTCTTTTATGCACAAAGCTCCTTTAATAGATAACTAGATTAAGTCACTGAAATGACAGTAGAGCCTAATTTCGTCTCCAGATATTCAGTTAAGAAAGCTCTGTAAAGATGCTTTGTGAATTAATTCGACTGTGCTTCACTAAACGCCGTCCCGGTAAGAGAATCGAACTTGGGTCCACTAGAACTGCCGGTTAAACGAGTGCTCTAACTATTAAGTTATTGAAGCCGTCTTCTTTCCTTAATTTCTTTTCCATTGATATAAGGTTGGTATGCATTTTCCAGTCACCTTGTTCCGAATCGCCCCGCATGTATTATTAACTATCATCAAACGTAGCTCAAATGGTAATAACTAATTATAGTCGAAAAATGTGCATGACGTTTTCTGCTTCAGGTAATCACTGGGCGACTCATAATATTAAGCGAAGTGTAATTACTAACATTTCAGCATATTCAGTTATTGTCATTGAATGGAATGAATGAAATTTTCTCCTGATCAGTACTGGGTTCATTGAGTCTAAAATCCATCATTATAAACGTCTGGGAATAAATCCATTGGTTCTTGTAACAGTTATTTGGATAAAACTAATTTATTCTACACACTGGAGTATTTTTTCCCAAGAATGATTTTCTTCATGATTACATGGCGGAGAGTAGTTCACGTTTTTCTTCATTTTTATAACCGGTTGCAATGACACAGGATTACATATTGTTCAGGATAATTTACTACCATCATACGTGTTTTCATGTGATTGTTCATAACGTTTATGTAGGTTTTATTTTATCTCTTTCTCGTTAAAACTTTCTCAGAAGTTGTGTGTTTCTTTCTAGTGCCTCAGAGACCAGTTGTTATTTCTGGAACTTCACATAGCAGATCTGACACTCCTCCGCACCAGAACGCCCCCAGATTACGTTTCCAAGTCAATCCAACAGTTATTCCTTTATTGGATCAAGAGTTTCATCAATATCTGGCTCTCGAAGGACCAGATTTCAGGCAAGGTATCAGTATACTTTTTTATTTAAAAACATTAGAATCTGTTTTATAAATCTTAGTTTGACATTTTTGGATTTCCTGATAATGTGTTCTTTTGTACAACATATCTTCAAAATTACTGCTGTTCATTTGCTTCATTTTTGTGTTCTAATATACTCGTGTAATGTTTGCTGCTGCATATATTTTAAAACTACTTTGTCTGCCTTTCCTTAATCAGTACCATCATAAATAAATTCCCTTTATGTTAATAATATGTCCAATATGTTGAAACTACATTTCCGAAAGAATTTAGACCTGAAAGAAAATCACAAATATAACTGTGTGACTTTAAGAAAATCGTTTATCAGTAGCTTAAATAGCGAATTAATTCGATGTAATTTTGCTGCATAATTCGGTAAAAAAATTAATTGAAGATAACAAGGGCGTTTCCTTTTTATTAGTGACGACTGACAAATTCTCAAAATTTATTTTTGTCCATCCATTCTTCCCTCCCCCTCCTCTAAATTCACTTGCTTGGAATATATGTTCATTTTTGCAATATTTCTTTCTGTAGAAACATTACTACAGTATTTTTATGCAGATAATTTTTTTACTAAGTCACTGCTAATAAATTTTGATTCATTATTGGTTGAAAATAAATTAAGTTTTTTATTGAAAAGTTATGCCGATGGTTTTTATCCTAAGCAAGATTTATATTCAAACAAGTGATTAATAATTTCTAACCCATAATTATGAATAATCATCTAATAGCAAAAACAATAGATTTATTATGTGCAAGGAAAGCAATATTGAAACTGAGTACAATTTATTTGAAATTGGAATCAGTTTCTTTTCATAAGTGTTATAGTTTAGATTATATTAGAATATGCGTTTTATCCTTATTTCACATGAGTATTCGCTTTTTAAGCAATCACATGTAATTTACAGTACTAGAACTCTTTCTCATAAAGGTACAGTTTGAAGATTTATGAAAATTACATTACATTGTATGGTTATTTTTTAAAATATAATAATATTACGACAGGAAAATTAATTTAATGTTTTTATATGATGAGTTTCCCTGCTTGATGGTAAACGGGAATGCTCTGACGATTACTTGTTTTACTGACATCTTTGCGATACAATTACCTTTTCAGTATTCAAATATTTCGTCTGCAGATGCTTATACCTAGTACTATGCTACCGGAAACTGAACATGCAAGTTGTGAAAGAAACGTGTTTAAATTACAGCACATCATCAAAAGCGAGTAGAAAATTGTATATTTCAAAAAAGTACTGTGTTGATAGTCAAGCAAATATTCTTACTGTGGTGTACATTTAAATTATAAAATACACAATTCCTATTTGTATTCGAAAAGTTTTCAATAATTTAAAAAGCCGTGGAATTTCTTTTCCTTCCTTTTAATGAAAACTAAATTCTGAGCCAACCAGTTTTCAGATTTTTTTTTAATCTTACGATTGTTATTTCATTTTTTTAAAAATTTCTTTGGAATTATATTTACTTGCTTGTCACCTTAACTTGTTACTGATTTGTTTTGTTTTTCTCGATACTTCGCTATTCATTTATTTATTTATTATGAGTGAAGAATGTTTAATGCATAAATCACACGTATTTCTTGCCGTAGAAAAGTAAAAATAGTTTCTATTAACTTAAAGCAACAATTGTATTTTGAAAATTATTGCACGTAATTTAACATTTTGAATAGTTAATAAATTTCCATGTACTCTTTACGCAGGTTTCGAAACAAAGTCAAAACATTTTATCTTAATTTATGCGTCTGTAGCCTTTTAGATCATTCTTACTTACCTGGTTTCACTTACCTGAAATGTAAACGTTGCCACAGTATCGATGTAAATCATAATTTAATCAATTCGAGCTCAAAACTAAATTCCCTCTTTAATTTCTTTGAGCACTTAACTGTAAACTGTAATTTGGCATTAAGAAACACAGGAATGATCACAAAAGTTTACATTTCCAGGTATATTTTACAATTAAAAGAACAACTTCAATAAAATTTTTACATTTCTTAATTTTTTTTAATTTTCTTTAATGGCCTTACGACAAGCTGCACAGGAGCTGGAGAAGCAAATTAATCCATATTTCCTCATCGTCCTAAAAATAGGACAGCACATATAACTGGTCTTTGTAGGAAATCTTTGAAATATTTTAATTCAAATGAAAGCTAATTTATTATTTAATAGTCATTTAACTACATATTTGTCTTTATCGCAAGTTAGAATTAATTTAGATGTTTTTTATTAATTTTTTAAGATGCAGATTTTTGCAGACTTTTTTTTGCTTATGTTTTCAAAGTACAAGTTTATTAAAATTTTGAGCTCCAAGAAAAACATATATATGAATTTACTGAGATAATATTCCATACTTTGATACCAGTAAAAAACATTATCAAAAAAGTTTACCTGAAAGATAAGTTTTTCTCTCATTTTTAACTGCACTAAAAATAGGGCGACAGTAAGATCCACTACTACCAAATCCCCATCAGTTTGTAATTGAGATAATCCTTTCTTTCTCTATTACATTCCAAACATTGCTATTATACAATTAACCCAGGCACTTTAGTCTAGCTGGCAGGCGCACATCAAGTAGCAGACAGGTATGCGAAATGTGGGGAGGGTTTGAGTAAATGTTTCAAACCATGGCTCATGAAGTCAATCAAAATCGCTGAAACAACCTTGCATTTGGCGTACATTTATTAAATGTAATATTGTTAATAAATGTACGCCAAATGCAAGGTTTGTTTCAGCGATTTTGATTGTCACATTGGCGTGTTTCTCTTCTAGTCATGAAGTCAGTTTGTATTTTGAAACTCATCGAAGTAGACCAAATTTCTCTCGTTTTCGCATGCTTGAATTTTAGCGAAGAACAAAAATCCAAAGATAAAAAAGGAAGAAACCAACTCAGAAAATCGTGAATGAGCCATTATCTCATACAGTTGTCCAGAATTTGCTATCAATAATTACAAACTCTGAGATACATAAGATTTGTATGCATAAATTCTTTACTTCCCGCGAATTATTCTCCGTTCTTGCAAATAAAATCTGCTTCACTACAGGTACTGTTAGAGAACACAGAATGTTTAAATGACCCTTTATAACCTCTAAAACAATATCAAAAATTGAACACGACTCTTCAGGTAGCAGCTTTGATTCAAAAAACAAAGTTGCATCATTTCGATGGAAGGACAGTTATGTTGTTTCAGTTATGTCCAATTTTGAAGAAACAAAAAGTGTATCAACCGCAGAAAGAAGAGTAAAAGCTGGCAGAAAAAGGGTAACGATACCAATGTGCATTGCATCCTACAATAAATAGAAAAACGGAGTTGGCATATTTGATAATCATTCAGCAACTAATGTTGCTTCAATTCAAGGAAAGAAAGGGTACTGACCTTTATTTGTTTATGCGTTTGAAATAGCATTTGTTGCTTCATGGAAGCTCAAACAGTTATTTAGTGATGATAGTCTGAGCCCGCTCGATTTTCGAAGACACATATCAGTTGCCTATTTGGAACCTTCTATTCCAAGAAAACCATCTTGAAGAAAACTGAGTGTTCAACAGGTTAATGAAGATTTTCTAAAGCTTCAAAATAAACATGTTATTATGAAAATCCTATACAAAAGACAGAGAAGATGCAAGCTAAAACCTTGCACAGCAAAACCAACAACTATCTGTAAAAAATGTAACGTTGGACTATGCTTGAAATGCTTTCTCCCATTTCACCTACGTAAGAATAATTAGCAGTGGATTATACAAATGCCCTATTTTTAGGACAGGCTATATTGATCAAGCTAATAAAAATTTGGTAAGTATTTTTTTCTATTTTACATGTATACATAGACTCAGAGAAACACATATTTAAGAATTTATAAAAAAAAATATTAATTTTTCAATGCTTGGTATGATATGGGTTATCATCCGAGATCTTTTCTCAAGAAACTAAAGTTGGGCAGAGTCATCAGTAGATTGCGACCTGGTAACTTTCAAATTAAGTTACTCAAGAACGGCATTTTTTCTTCCATATCAGCTTGTGTTCGAGGTACATTCGGCCCCGGATGTCGGTTCAATTGTGATGACTGCCAGAATGGAGGTACATGCGATGTTCGAGCTCTTAGCTGCGCCTGCCAACCAGGTTTCACAGGACTGCTCTGCAATGAGACGTGTCCTAAGGTAAGCAAAACAAAAAATTCTTACCTGAAATTTATTCTTTTTTATCCTTTAGAATTATTTAGCTGTTAATAGAATGTTTATTGTACAGAAAAACTGTTGTTACGAATCTTGCATTTAGTTAGATATTTTTAATAGAATTATAACTAAATTTTTTTTATTTCCCCATGCAATGCAGCGCGTGACATATTTTAAGAGAAAGCTGCGCCGGAAAAGTAACAATACAAGAGCACATGCATTTAATATTGAATAAAAATTTTTCTCTGTAATTGATTTTTAATTTGAATAAATGCAATTGACTAGTATGTTAGCCGTAACCGTAATTCTACTCTATTTTGCTTTCCAGAAATTGCTAGAACTCTCTAGCGTTGCTGATTTAAAAAGCTATAAAAGCCGGAGAGAAACATCTCATCTCAGTTGCTGTTTTAGTGAGCTGTTGTTGTTGATTGTAGCGAATTCGCGGTGAGATCGGGTTAGCTTTCTCTGCGCTTTGAATTGCGTTCTATTTAACGTTTTAGTAGTTTACTACTATTAGCTACTGTTTATTTTGCGTGATATTGTGATATTGTACGAATATCTTTGGGGAATTATCCAGCGTTTTGTAATATTTCTTGTGATTAGAATAAATTTTACTAACTTTTTATCGGATTTGTACATTCAGTCTATTACGAACCCGCACTTAACACTATCTTCCATTTTTTTAAAGAAACTAAGTTTTTAACATAGGAGAAACTGCACTAAAGTTATAATGTATTCCTGCCACCTTCTTAGCTTGCCTTCGTGGTGTAATAGTCAGAACGCTCGGCGCGTATTCGAGAGGTCCGAGGTTTGAGTCCCGGCGAGGGCACGACTCATTTTTCACGTCTCTCAGCATAAAAAAATCCTAATGACTCTACAAAGTTTCAACAAAAAAAAATGATTTTTTGAGATTTTTCGTATAATCGAAAAGTATATTCCCCTTTTTCTCCTTCATCTTTGCAAATATTACATGCAAAGATGCGTTACCAATATATTTGCATTAATTGTTTTTCACTTAAGTACGGTATTTTTGCGTTTAGCATAAATCATTTTAATTTTTTCTTTGTTTAATGCAAAACATTGGGAGATTACTTCCTTATTATTCCTAAATATCCTGCTGTCTTACCTTATGCTTGAGTATTCAGCCCACATCTAAAAACAAATATAGCAGTCTGTTACTCTGTTGAAGCGAAAATTGATATACCTAACGGCAACTACACATTAAAATTCTACGCCTTTTACTATTGCATTTGTAACACTCATCACATTTTTGCGCCTTACTTTCAGTTGGCAAAAGCAAGTTTGGCTCGAGCTGCGTGATTTAAATTTTTCCCCTATCAAGTTAAGTCTACAAAAGGATGTGAAACTCCAGAAAAAAATTCACAAAAGAGTTCATTTTCCCAGTCAATAAGGGATTAAGATATAAATCATTTATTTTCAAATTGAGTTCGAGATTGGAGTGCAAAGATTAGTCCAATTTTCCGACATATTTTTATGTACACGCTGACCGTTCTTCGTGGCCTATTCGACTGTGTAAGAAAGCATTTACCCCAAGCGAACGGCCATATGAGATCGCGCTCACTATTTTCCAAAACGCTGTTTCACCTATTATCATTTTTATGATGTTAAAACCTCAACAGAAACTCCACGTTATAGGTATCCGTAAACATAAACTTCAAGTACGTGGTTCGCAGACTAAAATGATACCGTGCAAAAGCAGGGCTTTATCCTAAAAGATAAAATGGAGATTTTAAGGCAAGTGGGTAAGAAACTCAAATATTGGAAAAGGTGGAGAACTGGAGATGCCGCTTTCCACATTCCCGACACTTATTTACAGACACAAGAGTATTAAAAAAGATTCTCAATCCCCTGAATCTTCTCGAATACTATATTTTTTTTTTGGGGGGGGGGCAAATTTAGCAGCTAGTGCTCGCATTGCTATTCTTAGTGTATCGTTGTTCATTGATACTAGATGAATTTGCGAGCTTATGACTGATATATGTGCAGAATCTGACTCACGATTTTTGTTCACCATCAGTGTTAAGAAAATAACATTTTAACTCTGGTACAATCTGATATTAGAAATACACTTGCTGCTTTTAAGATTGCAAAATCGTATTTAATTACAGATAATTTGAACGAGGCCACAATAAAGGCTCATAAAATAGTGAATAATGACATTTTTACATCCAGAAAATCACCCAAAACTAAAATAAAAGACTGTTAAGCAGTTAAAATGCTATATTTTTCAAATTCTGAAGACTTTTAATCAAGCTGTTAAGCATATTTAATGTATATTTTAATCAAGATAGAAGCATTTTTATTACATTATATCCAGGAATTTCTTATCTAGAATTTTTTTTTTATTTTATTTTAAGAATAATGAATAAAACGAGCAGTTTTCTTTTGCGCTGCTATTTATTGTTATACCTTTATGCAAAAATTTTGTTTAATACAAATTTTCTTTAATTCAGTTTAAATTTCATTTATACGCTTTTCGTAATTATTTTTCTACCCCTTTCCTCGCCTTCACCTTCAACATGTAAACGACTTTCTTCTTAGCTCCGCATGAAATTCTGCCCACCTTCTTTTAATTAATGTTTTCCGGAAGTGTTTCTATTTACTGCTGAAAGATGGCAGCACTAGTTTCTAAGTTTACTGACTTAATCTGGACTTTGATATTCTTCCCCTCTGCAGTTATAAAATGAGCGATTTAAAATAGTTTCTTCAGAATCTCTTTTTTTTTTCCCCTTCCTCTATCATTTAATTTCAGATCCTATGATTTTAAGACACGTAAAGAGCCCAAATTGTTTCCAATTGTTGGTTGAATTTAGTGCTTCATTACTTATAATTTAAATTAATTGTTGATATAAATAAAATGTTTCTAATAACAGTAAATATGCGATATCAATTATTATATCAAAAAGAAATTCTTATTAAATGAGCATTCCATTTTAAAAATTAATTTTAATAAAAATTTTAATAAGAATTGTAATGTAAGGAAAATTATTGAAATAATTTACTTTCACTGTCTTTTATTTGGAAAAATAGAAGTTTTGAACATTTTCTCTTCCTCAGAAAAGATTATTAGTTTTATTTGGTACAAATATACATTGATCTCGCAATGAAGTGATAATTATTTTTGCACCATAGCACAATTTGAACGAATAAGCACTTCACTATTCTGGAGAAGCAATGACAGAAAACTCTCACTTATGTTTCTAACTTACTGTATTCTTAAAAAACTAATAAAATAAAAATTAAACTTTTTAGAAATAAAATTTCTTTTTATGTGTTAGATTATTTCATCAATATTGCAGAAGTTAAAACAAAAGTGGAAGTTGATTGGTAAACTTTAACAGGCTTATAGCCAGGAAGGTGCAAGGCGCTCTCGGGTACCCCCCCCCCCCCATTGTTGTTTTGTACATGTAATTTCATGGAAGAATGGTTGACAGGGTCTCAAGCAGTTTGGACTTAATAAATTCCACTTCAATTTTGAGGAAGAGCACCCCGGGGGGAGGGTATCCGGGGGTCTAACATCCCTCTTCCCTACCACCAAACCACACGAGAGGACATTCAGTTCGCGATATATGTAGAATGTCCTCATGCCACAAAGACATTATACATTTACAAACACCCATGCCTTCTCCGGGATTTGAATCCGAGCCCTTCAGTACCGCAATAGACTTCACTAAACAGTAAACCATCTGGGCAACTCGGAAGTATGTAGAAAGCAATTTTGAAAACTTCTAATGCCTAAAAATTGCATATACAGGGTGAATGTAATTAAACTTCGTCTATTCGGAACACTTTGTAGCTATAATTAAAATGCGGATTGATTCGAAAATTTTTAAAGAGACATTTCAAAGGATGCACTGAAAGATTCTGGAGAAAAAAAAAGTTAAAAAAATTTCCGCTAGGTGACGCATTACAGAGAAAATGCTCAGAAAGGCGTGCAATGAATTACTGCGGGCTATTTTAACGTTTTCGAGATCGACTGAAAAGCATTCTTTCAGTTACGATGACTATTAGTTTGCCAGAACATGCGTTAATCGTGAAACTGTTTTACGAAAACCAGGGAAGTGTTGTAGCAGCTCTTCGTGAATTTTGAAGTCGAAATGAGTTGCACCGGGGACCAGTGTCTTCACAAGGTGTGACAGACATGGTGTCTCGATTCTGAAAAACTGAATCGTTGTGCGTTCAACGTGGCAGAGGACGAAAACCTATTAGTGCAGAAGTCGTTTCAGAGGCAGCAGCGGTCGTTGTCGAAGAGTTACTGACGAATGAGCATCACATCAGTAATGCATATGCAGTATCAGGATAATTAGACGTATCGTATGGGACAGTAGGTGGAAGCTCCGAAAAATGGTGCCTTTTTTCCATTTAAGATCAACCAAACCAACATCTGCTTGTTACCGGCAATGACCGTCGTTTTTTTTTTTTGCACTGACTTTCCTTGCCCGAGTGGAAATCAATGACTCTTCGCCGTGAACCACCCTCTGGAGTGACGAGGCATATTTTTATCTCAAAGGAACTGTGAAAACCTAGAATTATCGCATTTGAACCATGTGCCTTCCATAAAATTACACTACACTAGCCTAAAGTTACTATCTAATGTGGATTTATCTTTGAGCCATTCTTCACCATTACATGCTCTGTAATGGTCCTCAGATATCGTGATATGCTCAACAGTTTCATCTTACATCAACTTCAGCAGCGACAATGCCTCGTGTCTACCACTTTTATGCGGGATGTTACTCCTCCACATAATAGACTCAGTGTGTAGAAATGTTTTGTGCAACATTTTACCAATGGCAAGGTGATTAGCTGTTCATTTTCTACTCCTTGACCGGCCCCTTCTCCCGATCTCAATCCGAGTGACTTTTGGTTTCGAAACCGTTTAAGGAATATAGTTTATTAGGGGAATCTTGCAACTTTGGCTGATATGAATAACCGCATACCGCTGCAATAGCGACAGATCACTGGCGATCAGATGCGGTCAGATATTGAGCAAAATGTTCATTGTCTGTACATTTTACACTTTAATGAGGGGCTCATAGTGGACAATATGCTTTAACTGCCAAACAGTCTGTAACAAATAAACGACACTTGTATAGAAATGTATAGCTTGTTTTTGTCTCAGTCTAATGGAATTGTCTATCTACAAATTTTCGAATCAAACTGCATTTTGGTTACGATTACAGAGTACCCTGTACTCAGAGTATATATGTATATATAATTTATTGTTAGAAAATTATATATATATATATAGGGAGAGAATGTTGTAGTTTTTGCAGAAATTGAAACCAATTTACTTTTTACTCATGGCCGAAACGTTGCAGAGAGATGTAGCACATACACAAATATAATGAAAAATAGCTTAAGAGCTCATAAAAGATAGCTTGGAGTCGCTGCATAGATGGAAAGATGAAGTTGCAAACTTGCTGAGTGCAACGCATTTATTAATTTTGTAGTGTATATCTTTGACTGATGCAAAGCTAGGCGCCCCACAATTTCTGTATACGCAGCTTATATTTTAAATAGTAGGAAAATAAAGCTTAAAGAAGACACGTGATTTAGCAGGCAAGCGGCGAAACGAAGTGCGTAATTAGTTGCAGTTGTATTTTTAAGCTTGGCTTCTTTGTTTTATACCTGAGTAATGACTCGGCAAGAGCATTCGCAGTACTTCAAGACAGTGCAGATTCCTTGAAGAGGGTTGTATTTAGATTGAAATTAGAAATTTAAAGGTCTATATGCGAATTAAATTAGTAATTTTGTTAGTGGTTGTCTTTTATATTAGGAGTGTTCAAATGAAAAGGTACGAAACAACACTATATACTGAAGTCTTTATTCACAAGTAATCATCAAAAGCCTGAGCACAACCATCCCACTGTTTCACGAGATGAAGGATTCTCTCTTCCCAGAATTCCTGTAGCTGTGGCAGGAGTCAATCCTTCAGCTCTTCGCCCGACTTGAAGCCCTTCCCTTTCAGATTTCACTTCTCATTAAGTCGTTCACCTTGTCCATGAGTTCGGCCGTGAATACTGTTTTTACCTGGCCTGGTCTGGCCTCGGCTCATCACTCAAAAACTCCAAGCCTTGATGAAAACTAGCACTCCACTTTCTCACTGACTTGTTAGACACAGTCTCCTCCGTAAATGGCCACCATCCGGCGATGAATATCGGCCGATTTAACCCCTTCCACAGACAGAAATCTAATAACATCTCGCTGCTCCTCAGTCGTCAATTTTTTGCAACGTGAACGCCAAGATGTTATTACGCGCATTGCCGCATAAATTGAAGGGAACACACAACTGCCTCTTCCCTCCGGGTCATGTGCGGGAACTTGCGCATGCTCACAACCAAGTAGGACACTACATTTGTGTCCTTAGATGTCTCTCCATGTTATGTCAAAGTGGCATATTCAGATTTTAACCGTTTTGGTTGTTATGGCGTTTCGTAACTTTTCATTTGAACACCCCTTATATTTTATATTTATGTATATTATCAGAAAAAGTTTTTAAATTATGCCATAGATCAGAGAAAATATCTCAGTTTGGGCACAAATTCTACTGATTAGCAAGGATTTCACGTAAAGCCCAGTGGCTTTATTCTTAATTATAAAATTTGAAATGAAAACTAAGAGCAAACAGGGCATAAATCCTATCTATCCTATCCTAGAAAATCTGGAGAAAAAACTAAGAGCAAACAGGGCATAAATCCTATCTATCCTATCCTAGAAAATCTGGAGAAAAAAGGGAAAGGAATTTTTTTCAAGTCATGGCGCTTAGGTTCATAATATATATCCCATATAGGCAGATAGTCTTCGAGTACTTTGAAGTAATAAAAAAAAGTATTGTATAGAGCAAATGTGCAACAGATAAACAAAACTATGGAACTATCGAAATTATTGAAAATGCTGAAGCAAGCAGCTTAAGTACACATCGTACAAATGAACTAAACAGTATTGGAAGTTTCAACCAATCTGCAATGCACTGTACTAAACATAAGAGGAAGTTTGTATTTTAAAAAAATGTGTGGTTTGCTAAAAACGAGAACATTTTTATGAAGCATCTTAGCGTAACGTCATATCAAGCGGAAGACTAGAAAGAGATTCCGAAATATAAATTGTGTAATCGACTATTAAAAAAATTAAAGCTATTAAAAACAACATTATTTTAAAATTCAACAACTAAAGCAGTTCTGTTGAAGCAAAAATTTAGGAAATCAAGGCAGGCAGTTTGTATTTAATTATTTCTACGGCACAGAAATTCTGAAGACTTTTCATACAGATTATCTCAGAATAAAACCACCAAATGCTATGAGGGAAAACTCCAGCAGAAGATAAGCAAAAGGTGTGCTTTGTACCCATAATAACAGAAAATGCGTATTTTGCAAGTAATGGCTTTATCAGACCTACGGACGTGAAACGCAATAATAAACTTTTCTGGGAAAAGCATTACTCTCCAAACACATTTTAACGGCACGTTTCTGTTCGAGACTTTGCGTTCAGTGATCTGTTTAGCGTAATTAACCGCAACCTACGCTGACGAAACATTTACGTTAGCAGGTCGCTTTTGCGCCTCCCTTGTTACTAATCATGGTTCGTATTTCCAATATTTATTGAAATATCTGCATGCATCAATATCTGCATACGTCTTTCTATTTGTTATCTGTTCAGTAAGATGTGCCACCCGAATTTTGATAACTATTAGCTTCTATAAACTACCAATGTCGAATAAGCTTATACTGAGGAACGCCGGATGTCCTCTTTTAATCTTGAGGACCTGGAATCCTGATGGCCATTTATTCCTTTGCTGAGAAGAGGAGAGGAGCTAGCCTTCGTGTCCTGTTCTTATTGATAATCAGCATTTCGTACATCATAGGTATATATATTTCCAGCAATGCAGTAATGAGAAATTGTTTGCATATCCTTGCCTAAAAATAGCATTGTTGGCAGTTAGTGACTTTATTCTGGGATACCCTGTATAAGAGAATACCAAGAGCCAATAGTTCAAGAGAATGTAATTTCGAATAAAAGGGGACTAGTTGGAAACTAACGTCAAAGTAATCCTAACTTTGAAATACTTTATTAAAATCCCTATATTTGTTTTTCATTAATGCTTACGACAAGATGAGATTAGGAATAGTAATTGTTTATTGTGGCTTAATTGCACATGCGGCAGTTTCGTAATATCAATGAGATACAAATAAAAGACTTCGCAATTTACCTTTGATTCTGAAGTCAGAATTTATGTAACACATATTGAAGTTCATTGTTTTAAAATGAAAAGTGTTATTTAAATAACGTTTTTCTTCCTTCAAACAGGGCACTTACGGGGATAAATGTAATAAAAAATGCAAATGCCAGAATGGAGCTACATGCGATCCAGTTACAGGAGAATGCATCTGCCCCTCTGGAGTTCTGGGGAAAACCTGTGAAGATAGTTGCCCTCCTGGTGAGTAACTTAAAACAATATGAATCAACGTCTGCTATTAAGCGAGCTGTATAAACTATCATACACGTGTCTTATTGAAAAAGAATTTTTGCCTCTATATGTTCCTATGCAAAGAGGTATGACAAAATTATCAGGTTAATACCTAGAAAAGAAAGGAAAGAAATATTACTAAATTATACATGCATACATAGCTAACAGTCAATGCATGCCTCTGCTTATTGCAAAACAGTACTAAAAGGGTCTTAAAATTTTATGTCAGTAAAACTGTATCTCTTTTGAATCTATGATTGACGTTTATCCACAGATAAAACAAAATTAACGAAAGTAATCATTTGTATCAATAACAGATTGACATTTCAGGCAAATACCATCTTTTTCGCATGGTTTCTTCCTTGATTTTTAGAACCATTTCATACCCTTAGTAAGTTAGATAAAAATTGTTAATGAAAAAGCACATAACTAAATTGTGGTTTCTCTCCAGAAATTACTCCTAATTTTAATGATAAATGCAACAAATAAGTTATCAATGGCGCCGAATATTTATGTTGAGCATGATTTCTTGTGAGACATACAGTGGGTGTTGTATTCGTGTCCCACTGACTATGATTACCTTTTTCTAGATCAAAGTTAGTTCTAAGAACGCATAGTATACTAGAGCTATTCTTAATTGGTTCAATGCAATTAGTTGTATGAATATTTTACTAATTAGTATAATTAGTATAACTTTAAGCACTAAATTAGTAGAATTTTTAGGTACAGAAATCGTTAAGGTCTAAACCAAGCTTCACATGTGCCATTTATGCGAGAAGTATAATGAACTTGTAGGGATTTATATTTATTTTAAATAACCAGCTAAATTTAACTTGTATAAGCCTTCATTCCCCTAAGTGTCAGTGCCAGAATATTTAAATTTTGGTAGCGCGCGTAAGGAATGCAAATTCTACCAGTGGAGAAAAATTTTAAATATCGAGTTCTAGAAGGGAACGTTAAGAGTCTGGGAAAACTATGCACATTGGTAACGCAAGCTTCAGCTTAGCATTTATTGCTGGTTAGACGTAGCTTAACAGCTATTATCTTGCTGCCACTAAACTCATCTACGTGCTGTAGGATACAGGATTGTCTGAGCCCTGTAGTTTAATTCTACTACTTGTAAATATCTTCAATTTTTTTTAGTTTGATTCTACTGTTTCAGTTACCGCCCAAGCAGAGGCGTAGTATGTTAGCGTCGAGTTGACGCATTGTAAATAATTTAAAGAGTGTAATAAAGGGTAGTTTTAACCCTTCTTCTGTGCAGTCATTATTCTCCAGATTCCATACAAAAGATAGACAGAAGAACTCCACAAACTAGCGTTTTGTGTTGATATTGGCAAGTACCAAAATAAGATACATATTTCTTCTGCATGCGATTTTTAAATATAGCCTCCATAACACGCACGAAAATCTGAAATGTAAATCATCTGAGTGCTATTCTTCTGCACTGGACCTCGAAAAAGCTGAAACAAATTACTTATTTTACTTTCGTACTTATACACAAACCCCAGTCTCCTATTTTCTTTTAAGAATTGTGTCATTATCATAAAATGAGGAATTTCTCCTCTATTCCACTTTCATATCTATATCATAATAGCGAATAATTTTAAGCCTCGAAACGCCGAAAAAACGCCTTCTTAGCCGAAAAAAAAACGCTTCGCTGCATGAGTGGAACACTTAGCGCTACGCTTCCGCAGAAACAGGGCCCCAATTTGGCCTCACGTTATGAGGAAACTTTTACCTTAAAAGTTAGGCATCTATTTAGCAAACAACAGTTTTTGGGTTTGCCTAACCGATGAAATCGGTGTTCCAAATGATGAACGATATTCAATTCAACAAATAATGCCACTACTAAAAGTCTTCATACCCTCACTGAATCATTGCTAGAAGTTCATTTTTAACATTGTTTCCTATTTTTAAATATCGGCAAAAAAAACCATAAATTACTTATAGAAAAGGAAGGATTTCCCCTTAGGTAACATAAAAAAAACAGTTTCGTTTGAAAGTCCTTAATAAGACATCCATTCCCGTAGACAAATACACAGTCCAGTCACATTAATGTGACCACCACGTACTTTCCATGTCAGAGTTAAATAACCAATCACAGAAGGCAGGTGGCAGCACAGTGCAGTTGAGCGTATATAAAGGGTGTGTGAGGGCTTCGGAAAACATTTCAATCGTTGGCGTAATGCAGAAACGAAGCGATTTATCCGACTTCCAAAAGGGCATGATCATTGGCTTTCGGGCCAAGGGTGGAAGCATTTCCGAAACGGCTGAGTTTGTGAACTGTTCGCGTGCCGCCGTGGTAAAAGTGTACCGTGCATGGCAAAATGGGACTGTCCAAAATCAGCGACGTGGCAAATGTGGTGCACCACGGGCCATAGATGACAGAGGCGAACGACGGTTGCGGAGATGCGTTCGGGCAGATAGACGGGCTACCGTTGAGCAACTGACCACCAAAATGAACCAAGGGGCTACCAAAAGTGTCTCCCAAAGTACTATTCAGCGAACATTGCTGCGTCTGGGCCTCCGAAGCAGACGCCTGGTTCGTGCACCTATGCTGACTGCTGTTCATCGACGGCGAAGGCTAGAATTTGCACGCCAGTACAGCAGCTGGACGTCCACTGAGTGGCGACAGGTTGCGTTTTCGGATGAATCGCGTTTTATGCTCCATCGGACAGATGGACGTTGGCGTATAAGGCGTGAAACCTCTGAAAGGAACCACCCTGCAACCATTGCCGGAACGGTCCAAGCTGGAGGCGGGAGCATTATGGTCTGGGGAATGTTTTCCTGGCATTCTCTAGGTTCACTGATCATTGTGGAAGGCACAATGGATCAATACAAGTACGCATCTGTCCTTGCGGACCATGTTCACCCCTACATGCGCATTGTTTTTCCTCAGGATGATGGCATCTTCCAGCAGGACAATGCGAGGTGCCATACAGCTGCCAGTGTACGTGCGTGGTTCGAAGAGCACCAGGATGAGTTTACCGTCCTCCCCTGGCCAGCAAACTCACCTGACTTAAACCCAATCGAGCATCTGTGGGACCATCTCGATCGAGTTGTTCGCGCCATGGATCCTCAACCGCGTAATCTAGCGCAGCTGGCCACGGCATTAGAGTCGGCATGGCTCAACATCCCAGAGAACACCTTCAGGGACTTATGTGACTCTCTTCCTGCACGTCTCGCAGCAGTCCGCTCTGCGAAAGGTGGTTATTCTGGCTTTTGACAGATGGTCACATTAATGTGACTGGACTGTGTAGCATTTACTTGCTTTAAAGTATAGTAAATAGACATATTTCGGCCGGAGTAATGCTTGTTTTCAATGAGTTAGTAATTTACGTTAAATCTTTTATTACGGGTCGAAATTGCACATATATCTTACGTAAAATTGCAATCATGTAATAATACAACACTTATACGACATTTTAGGTGAAATAGTACGTACGAGACATTCATATACAATGCAGCCACATTCAAACAAGCCTTGCCTAATATACTGACAACAATGTTAGGGACTTTACGAAAATTAAAGGCTTGCTTCAATTATAGAATTACGTTAATATACACTTTAAATTACACTTATTAGAACGAAACGTTAGAATAGGAATTTTAATTAATATGCTACGTTTGTCGGACCCTGTATGTTAAACGTTTGCCTGTGCTGCTGTAAGCTGACTTTTCACTTGCGTAATTTAGTCGAAACTCATAAAATAAAATGTGCCCGCCAGCGGCCGAGCAGTAATGTCGCTGAACACTGGTAGTTCGGTCTGAGGTTCGAATCCAACGAACGGGCTGGCTGCATGGGCGTCTTCGTGGTTTTCCCCATGTGTAAGGTGTATACGAGCCAATTTCCTTTAGAAAGTCCTCCACAGAAGCGTCCTTCTCCTTAGCAGATAGCCCTCGAGGCTTTGCCGACTA
>KK120219.1:265096-287304 GCA_000611955.2 Stegodyphus mimosarum
CATACAAATAACGCCCACGTCTGCTAATTCTCTCAGCGCGCATAACGCATCTTCTAAAAGAATTAAAAGCATTAAAACCAAAAGATTTGATTCATGGCACCATCTGCATATTTATTTAAAGGGCTCAAAGCTGTCGGTGTTGGACCTTGTCTGTAGTCGACACCTTGGAAAAGCGAAAGAAAAACCTTTATTTCCTCTGTTAAATATCTCATACAATATCATTGTCCACGCAGACTAACGCATTATGAAACATAATCATGAAATAACACTAAATACAAGAATGTGAATCATTTTAAATTTTTAAGATGCACTCAACGCACTCTTCCGCTGTGTTACTTTGGCGATGCTTATTTGCGTAACAGGTCTGCTACAGGTCTGTCATTGCTGTATTCCGAAACGTTTAAAAACGTACAAACATGACTTCTTCATGACGTATAATTACGCTATGTTAAATTTTAGGAAGCCAGAAAATGACTGAGAGAGTTTTCAAGAGAAATTGGAAAACTTTAACCCCAGTGGTTTTGCTATTCTGTGAACACTAGCTTCTGATGGATGCAGAGTATTTGAGGATTTTTTTATGGTCAAAATAAAGATTAAACCACATTCTCTAATTAACGATATCAGCTGATTCGACTCTTAAAATCATCAAAATTTGCTGAATATCCCTGTAAAATAATTAAGCAACAATAAACCAGTAAAGGTAAATTTATTTTTCGGAGTAAATACTCTGAAAAATAAAAATAATATATCAAAATTGTGTAAGGTTATTATTTAAATTAACCGGTTATTTATAATTTCAACATTTGCTCCGTTTAACTGTAACTTCTCCTTTCCGCTTCCACATCAGAATGCAAAAGAGATAGCCAGTATTTAAACTGAGGTTTCTGAACTTCTAAGGCAGAGCGTGTTTCTGGCTGCGCGTGCACTCTACTTTTAGTTCCTGCAAGCTCTGACAGTCGTGATTATTTGGCTTTGCGTTATACTGCTGCCCACTCTTTGATTTTGACGCTCCAGTGGAATTACTGAGCCAGCTTCAAGTACTATTAAATTGTGTAGTCTTTGACTACTGTTTACTGTTCCACGTTTAACTTAAATTTAACTGTCTTATTTCGTTGTATCACCAAGAGCTATGGCTGATAGTGTTACCAGAAGACAGTGCATTTATGTTCTAAATTCTGTTTAAATAAAAAATCGTGTTTAAAACCTTCTGACTACTTCAGACATAGCGAATCACGTCTGTTTGGGTTATTAAATTAATTGCTAGTTCCAGATCAGGTAAAACATCACAACTGTACTCTATCAATTTTCTTAACTCTCTTCTCAATTTGAAAATGAAAGATATAAAAGCAGAACTGAATTTAAGCTACCTTATTACCCTGTAGTTCATTTTAAGATTTCAGTATTTCCTGTATGGATAAACAACACAACTAACAAACACTTTTCTTAAATAAAAGGTACTTACGGCGACAAGTGTGAAAAGCAGTGTCCTCAGCGCTGCCCGAGTGGTAAGTGCAACAGGATATTCGGCTATTGTGAATGCGAACCGGGCTTATTCGGACCAAAATGCAACTTACCATGCCCTGATCATACTTACGGACCCAACTGTCGAAGCCAGTGCAAGTGCTTCAAAGAACACACTCAGAAGTGTAATTCGAAGGTAATTCATTTCACATATGTGTCATTTCAATATTTAAAATAATAAAGAATTTGATATTTATTTTATAGCATAACAAATGTATTGCATTTTATATTTATGGTGAGAATCAAATAATAAGTAACATAATGCATAGAATTTAACCGCTCCCCGAAAAAGCTGATTTTAAATAGATATATATTTTTGATTAGATGATTTTAAATAAACGTATATATATGGAACCTTCGGTTGAGATTTATTCTAGTCCCTCTTTGCGAGGTAAGTTTATGCAGTATAGAAATCGTACAATTTTCAGTAAAATCTCTTAATAATGGCCTATGCATAATGACTGGTAAGTGTATATACGAGCTTCTTTTCTATGGCTTCACCCCTGATTCACTCCATGATAGTATAACTAAACAACAAACATCTAACTAAATATTAATAATTAATACCACAGCAAGTACAGGGAAGAAAACCTCGTTTATTAGTTTAGAAAAATTTATACAACTTCGAAAGAGTTTTGCGCCTACTACCTATACCTTTCTAAATGCAAGTATATCCAATCGTGAGGAATGCAAACTGAAACTAAAATACCCATTATCAGCCTACACATTAGCCCATCTCACTAAGATCTTTAAATGTAAATATGTATCTCTCGTAAAGGGCACAGAGCAATTATTTACTTAACCTTTATTAACTGTTTCCATAGTAAGTCATCGTTAAAAGTTTTCTGCTCCTTTCAACAAATAGAAAACATTTAGTGGAAGTGAAAATGCTGAAAAGCAGAGTGCCGGTGGAAGAGCAAAGCTTTCAGATGTTGACAACGATGTTCTCAATAGATCTGTCAGTTGCGTTGTTGTGTTGTGATTTATCTCACTTGCCTGACAGTGACATCAGAACAAGCTCACGAAATTCATCGTGGCAAAGAGTGCAAGATTGCGTCTGTCATTCACAAGAGCCTTGAGCACCATACAGGTGACAATACGACTTCGCTCAGTTCCGTCCCCAATTTTGATGGAGAGCACTCCGAAGGATGGGTCCAAGGGTTTCTCACACTTCTTTCCTCAACACCAACCTCTCCAGAGAACTTTTGGCTAGCAGCATATTTTGAGTGCCCCCCATGCCGTACAGACACCACATATTTACAAGCATCGATGCCTTCTCAGGGATTCGCACCCGGGCCCTTCGGTATCGCACTAGGCTTCCATAACCACTATACTGTCTGGGCAGCTCTGTCAGTTGTTAAAACTCTTATGAACATTGTTAAAAAGATCCTGCACACTAAGATCCTCTGTCGAATCCTTTAATTAGTGGCCGATATAGTAATGTCTAGTTTTAGTCAACAGCATTCCAAATAGCTATTGGAAGTCCTTCATTATAAGAAGCTTTTAGTTAAGTGGAATGAGAAATATATTTCAACTTGTAATGCTGAGGGCACCTTTTCTTCTATTTACCATAGACTGCAATTCGAATCTTTCCTCTCTTTTAATATTAAAGTATCTCAGTTTTTATCTGGTCACGGTAAATTTGCAAGTTACCTGTTTCGTTTCAATCTAAGAACAAATAATTTAAGTGAATGTTCAAAAAAAAGTATCTCAAGATGTGGAACATTTGATTTTTCATGCCCTACATTTGATGGCCCTAGATTATGCTTGCAGAACGATTTGAAAATGTTCGGCGTGGCTTGGCCAGTGAACTTATCTGTTTTTGTGAAGTCAAGACTGGTGTTCTCTGTTCGTTTTATTTATGCATGTAATATTTAATATGTTAATTAACTTACTTTTTAAGCCTGTAATGTACATCTGTGGTGCACGAGGAGATTGTTACATGTTTTAAAAAAACAAAACCCTCCCTTGTTATCTTTGGTTGTCGTATATTGCTGAGCTGCTTTTAGATAATTCCATATTTTTTCAGCTACGTTCATCTCAGGCGAAAGAAGGCTTAACTCAATAAATATGTAAAACGTTGATTAAATTCGTCTTATAATACTAGCATAACTTTGTTGAGAAATGAAATCTTTACCGATCACAATATTTATTGATTGAATTATAAGTGTCAGGGTGTCTTGAATACGGGTACATTATACAACTTGTCTTCAGAGTCTGATTGACAGCATTAATCCAGTTCTGTCAATGTTCCAATATTGACAAAATTTTCTCAAGTTTTTAGCAACTACTGTTGCACAATTCCTGTGTACCACAAGATGCAGTTAACAGCAACCAGGCTCAGAGTTATTCGCAAGGAATTTCTATATTCCTGAGCACAGTAGCAAAAGACATCGGTCCTTTATGCCAACCAAATAAACAAAATTACAGACTTTGTTTTGTTGCAGCGCAAATATAAACATGATTAAGCTATGAAAATTGTCTAGTCATTATAGATTCCATCCAGATTTCTTTTCTCTTGAAACGTTGTATTCTTATAATACTGTAGTTCACAGACTATGCTCAACAAACAGTTGGAAGCGATGTCAGAGCTATCACAATCGCCACCTACCAGGTGAATCCAGATGTAATACGATGATAACCTTTACAGTTTTTTGTTCCGATAATCAGCTCTGTAGCATATGCAGTTAGTTACCTTGCGTAAGTGCTGAAAATTCTGTTGAATGCATGCATGTATTAATTCAGAAAGTACTAGTTTCAAAAATAAGCTAGCTCAAATATTTAAAAAGAAAAAATCTATATGGGTTCTTTCAACAAGATGTTCGCTTTAATCTAAGCCATAACTCAATTATTTTAATTGATTAAACCATATTAAAATGAAATTCTCTTTAAAAATTATGTTTTTTCTATTAACCTTCTCCGGCACTGCAACTTCCATTGTTCTCTAGACAGGAAAATGTGAATGCAAAGTGGGTTTCACAGGCCCTAAATGTGAAACTGCTTGCCCACCTAATCGTTGGGGTGAAACTTGTCAAAATCCTTGCAACTGTCCTTCTGGAACTGTTTGTAATCCTGCAAATGGTGAATGCATGAAGGAATGCCCCCGGGGATGGAATGGAACCAATTGTGATCAAGGTAAGCAGAGCATAATTAATCATATTTTCTAGATTCATATATCCATCGGTAAGTAAGATTTTCTTCCCAATCAAATTTTTGAATTTGTTTCATAAATTAAATATAATGGACAACACCCACTCTAAAATCTAGTAGAAAATACTTTGTCGGGATTTACAAGCTGTACACATCTTTATCAGAATGACTATAAATATGAAAAACGTTTCTTAAATTTTCCTCTTCAAAAGAAAACCGTGCCACAGTCAATCTTCGTTATTTATTTGTTGAGTTAAGCAGAGAGTAATCTAACCTGGCGTCTTCAAACTATTTTAATTTCACACTCCTACATAAATAGTAATTAAAACTACGCATGATTTGAGCACCTTTCATTTTTATTGTACGAATTGTTTGTTTGGTCATGTGTTTATTACAGAGAAAACTAAATCGCATACTTCATAGTCCCTATCATATACTATATGTGATACACCTCCCATCCTAAATTTTAGCATTTTTTTAATCCTTCCAAAAAATTTTTATCCTTCCAAAAAAGGGCGCTGAATTAATAAAAAATACATGAAATTTTTATTTGAAACTAAACAAATTTCTAAACCTACGAGCATGAAATTTTGTATTTTAGAACGTAAAGGAAAACGTTTATGATGCTCCAATAATTATTATTGATTATATGAACCTGAATTAACATTTAATACAGTGCAAAAACCGAGGTTCGGACTCGTCAGAACTTCGGCGCTTTCGAATTTGGATTTTCTTGGGTATTAACGCTCTGACCGGCCAGGGGTTTCGCTAAGAAAGCATAAATTTACCAAAACTACTACCAGAAAAATTTATTTTCTTGGTTTAATGTAAAACGTTTCCTGGCATTTTGTACCTGAATTTATTTATTTTTAATATATTGCCTTAATTTATTTAACATATTTTAATATGCACGTATATATGCACGGTAGAAGGTTAAATAATCAGTTTAAATTTAGTAAGAAGACATGTAGAAATTATAAAATTAAAAATATGAAATAGTGATTTATGCAATAAATGAAGCATATATGACCTTACAGGAATCAAAACTTTTTAAATAGTTCTTTCATTGTAAATTTTTAAGTTACTCCATTTTTGTGCAAATATTTTTTCTTTAATTCTATATAAAGACATAATTTCTTGTTCATTTACAAAAATTCGTTGTTCAAGGTCCTGTAATTGCAGCATCGAGTAATCGCATGAAATTCCCAATCGAAATTCTTTCGTTGTCAAAAACCTCTCTGTCATTTTCTTCACTATGGGTAGCAATATTTTCTTATTTGGAACCTTATTTCCGTTAGATAACTGATGATTGGGGCATTGTCATCGCAATGAAAAAATTCTGTTACATCATCTTCATATATTACAACTTCTTCACATTTCTTTACAAATTCCATTAATTGGAAAATTTCGCTTTTGTTTGCGATATCTGAAAACCTTCAAATTCGCTGCTTTCATCATAAAGCTGACAATGTTGGCTATCCGCTATACACTGTTGGCGATGTATTATATGATCGGAACATGCTGTGCTGTTAAATTTGTCTTACCTCTATCCCACACTGACGAAGTTAAGACTGTATTGTATTAGTTTAATTATTTATTATACAGGGTGTTTCATACTGAATGGGACAAAAAGAAAGCATACCTATGAACACTGTGATTGCTTTATTTTGATAAATCGAATTTACAATGAAACTATAGTAACCCAAGTTCTATAGATGCTCTATGTGTGCCCTTCCGGTGAACGGCAAATATCTATGCGGTAATCCAATTTCTGTCGCACTCGTGACAGAGTATTCCTTTGTTAATGATTCGAGTCCTTTAGTTATCTGTTGCCTCAGTTGCTCTAAGGGAAATGGAGGCACGAACACTTTGTCTTTAAGAAAACCTCATAGGAAAAAATCACAAGGTGTTAGATCTGGGGATCTCGGTGGCCAATATTGCATATAGTTTGACCCAGTACGGCCAATCCACCGATGGAGTAGACGATCGTTCAGGTACTGGCATACATTTTTATACCAATACGGTGGATGATCATCTTACTGTAGAGTGAACTCAGGAATCGCTTCCTCCAACTGATGCATATTTTGGTAAATGCACCCATTAATCGATTTTTCCACGAAGAAAAAAGACAAAACACATAATTATTACAAATGGCGCTGAAAACTTTCACCTTTGGAGAATTATGCTTACGTTCCATTACACCATGTGGATTTTCCGTGCCCCAAAATTGTAAATTATGGCGATTAACTTTGCCAGAAACGTAAAAAGCGGCTCCATCAGTAAACACAAGTCTGTACGCGAAATCAAGCTTGTTTTGCAAATTCTTACTGAGAGCTTTATGCCGCGGTTTATTAGACGGTTGTAACGCCTGCAGCATCTGAAAGGTGTATGACCGTAACTGTAGACGCTTCCGTATCGCATGCCACTCCGTTACATGAAAAACATTGAGTTCAGAATTCGCACAATGCGTTGATTTTGTGGAACTTCCGGAAAACACTTCACGAATTTTTGACTGGTATACTTCCACAAGCAGCCCGTGTCCTGAAACTTGTTCACCCACCGTTCGATGTTGTGACGGTGCGGTGGTTCTTTACCAAATTTCGTGTAAAAATAATTTTGAACGACGATAAACGAGGATGTTTTGATGCACTCCAAAACACAGCACGCTTTATTCTGCATAGATGGCGCCATTTTGACTAACAGTGCTTCTAGCGGCGATTTCGTAACCGGGAAATTTTTCTCTGTTGCCAGATAAAACTTTCATAATTGTAGTTTCAGAATTAATTGTTTTGGCTTGTAGGGTTCGACTCTTAAAATCTTAAGTTCTTACGTAGAACCCCACGAACACTTAAGCGAATAATCGCTTAAGTAAGAACAGAACAGGTGAGACTTGAGAAGGGTATCAAACCCGTTATTATCCAATATATTTACAATCAGTTTCGTCTTGGAAGTTTACAATAAAGCCACCACTCGGGCTTGAACTTAAATACTAATAATTTGAACTAAAACTAGCTTAACTAAAGCTCTTTAATAATATAACCGAAGCTATCACAATCTAACTAGTTGGCCCCTTAGTATTAATTGAATCGGCGAAGCTTAGCAAGGGCCTAGATATGGCCGAGCGTAGTAACAGCTAAGAGAGATGTGGCCAGAAGGCAAACGCGCGCTAGTCAGGAAATCAGACTCTCTCTCTCTTGAAGTCGGTTAAGTCATGGCTTAAATAGTACTCATTCTCATTAGCACTCTCTGCGTTTCTGAATTCACATTCTGGCAGGAAATTGTAAGCTGAAATTAGAATAAGATAGGAAAGATACAAAACTTAAAATAACTGTTAGAAAACGCATTATAAGCGTTACAGGCTTAATAATCAATTACAGAATTTGTACTACGTTTTCATTTTTTTTCATTCAGTATGAAACATCCTGTACTTACGATAATTTTCCGTATATGTTAACGCTTATCTGAGTCCCGAATAAATAAATTCCCGTATGTACTTAAGACTTATCCAGGGGGACTGGCGCTAGACATTTTGCGGCTCGGTGCAGTCTCTGTGGGCCCGAAATTCTGCTACCAAGCACCTCCCTAGGTTCTAAAAATTTTGCTTCCCAGAGACTTCCCTAAATTCTAAAGATTTTGCTATTCCTTACTTTTGTTGCTCGGCGCTTATCTAAAAATCTTCCTTCCGGCCACACTACTTCTGACACTGGTTCTGGGCTTAACTGAATAGCAAATCAGTAATTAAAATAGCACTAAATGTAATTTTCTGGTGAATAAATATCATTTACAAAATCTGTTTTTTGCATACGGAAAGAAAAAATGTTGTTAAAATTCTCCTCGTCAGCATCTCAACGTTTCGTACCGAGTTAGCTGAAGTCTGTAATCTTCGCTAAACGAAGTGTCAACGTAAAAGGTTGACAAGTTTTTTGGTATTCAATTACTAGTATTAAAAAGTAGAAAAAAAATTGTTTAAGCAGTGCTGCGTGAATCATTTTTAAAGGTGTAGTGTGTTGATAGTCATGCGGTAGTAAAAGTAATAAATAATGATTCATCAGGCGGGCGTCAGCGCCTAAGTAAAGTATCAGCACTCTGCACGCGTTTTATTATAAAAAAATATCAAATGGGCAAGCGTAAAAAATAAAAAAGATTTCTGGGGGTGGGGGAAAGTTGCTGGTTATCCGGAGGTCCAGATTTTAGATCATTCGGAAACTGGACGTCCGGATTTCGGACTTTGTACTGTTTTTAAATACTGATAAGAACATAAGCTTATGAAGCTCATTTTCCCCAGAACAGGCATTACAGTAAAATGACTTAGGAGATAATTAAGTAATGTGAACATAATGTGCCTCCAACGCACATATCTAGAACTAGCATAATGTGTTTTTTTTTTCATTTAGCATGCCCTGAAGGATTCTATGGAGCTAATTGCCTGAAAATATGTCTGTGTGGCATGCGGGAATGTGATCCCATTACGGGAACTTGTCTGTGTGACGCAGGAAAAATGGGACCACTGTGCATGCAAAGTAAGAAAAATTGCACTTATCTTATAATTAAAATCTATGCTTCTAATCACATTAATGAATTAATAAATACAAGATTGCCTATATTTCAATAGCAAAAATAGTATAAATAAATTTGTCTTAGTAAACCAAAACTTCTGTTTTTCAAACCAGGGATTATTTGAAATATTAAGACATGTGTGTTACCATGAAAGTCAGAAATTAGAGAATGTCAATATTTTCCAGTGAATGTCGAAGCATACCAAATACATCGGTGAAAGACCGAAAATTTGGTTGCATTTATTATACATTCAGACTATTACTGGTATACCTCGACAAGCACAGATAAACTCTGGTTGGGCCGAAACGAAAAGCTCGAGAGAGAACAGACAGAAACGTCAATTCCTTTGTTCTCCCGTGATTGAGGTCACTTGGCATTTGTTAGGCTCTCGAACTCTCTGCTGTCTATTAGTCTTCTTCAAGGTTTGTTTAATTTTTATTTTTTGATCCGATACCCTAGTTTATACTGAATGGCTGCTGCAGTAAATCGTGATTTTTTTTTAAGTTACATGCGTTTATTATGAGTAAACGAGAAAACAGTTGCTTTTATTTTTTTCAAGGAAAGTACTCTACAATACTTCCTGAAGTGATTTTTACTAAACCTAACTGCAGTATTCCAACTAAAACTAAGTGCAGATTTTTACTAAAACTAATTGCAGTTACAGACTATTTAAAAAATTTTACATTTTACAAATTAATGATGAAGGGAATTTAATTACGCCATTAAAGCCAAAAGAAACTGATATACAGTATTATGTTACCAATGATGAATTGTTCAGTATACTGTCCGAAACTCATATCGAAATTATTCATGAAGGTAGAATACGTATGCTTAAAGTATTGCAAGTTAAATGCAAAAATATTACACACGAAGTTGCAATGTATTTAAATTTACGTAAACTGTAACAAAGAAAACACAGTGCACTTAAAACAGGTATTGTTGATAAACCAATGTTCAGTTCGGAGTTAAACTCGAGATGTCAAGTCGATCTGATAGACCTGCAATCACGGAGGGACGGCAAGCATAAGGATATATTTTTTCAGGCACTTTGGAAACAGGTACATGTGTAACAAGAAAATTCCTCGAAATCCTTCGAATGCTTTTTTCCCAGTATTTGATAATTTAGTTCTTACATCTTTAAGCGCTTTAAGTTCGTAATTCTTAGATCTACCCTTATTTCATTCATTCCATCCTACCTCCTTCATTATATTCACTCTAGTCTGAGAGCTTGAATAATAAAGTCACTTGTTAAAATAAAATTTAAAAAAAGGGAAGAAACAGCAAGTGCCTTAACTGCAAATTAGGGTAGGGGGGATTAACAATGATGGTATTTATTACGGATACTACTTCTATCCCTCGTCCTGCAGATGAAAAATGTAATTTAAAGATCATAATAGAAAGCTTAATACTGTAATTTCCTTTTTTAATTATTTTATGTAACATCTGGTTACCTGAACTCGACCTCATCCCATTCAGTTAGAATAATCGCGACTTTGTTGTTGAATCTGTTTTTGAAAGCTTTTTCAACCTGACATTTTCTGGAATTGGATTTCAGATATCTTAGTTTACGACTGCGTGCTTCTTTAGTTCATTCTTAATCAAAGTTAGTTCATCTGATATAAAAATTTAAAATGTGCTTCATGGTATTTATACTAAAACAGTTGTGTCGACTCGCGATAAGCCGTAAGGAGACTCAATCAGGTAACTAATTTTAAGGTGTTAATTTCTGCATTCATTTATTTGTTTATTTTTTATACTGATATTTTTATTCCTTTATTGTCCTTCACGTTTCCGATAAATTGATCACAAAGTCGGTTCCTAGCAGAATCTAGCGAACAGACGCCCTCTGGTATTAAAGAATTCAGTTATGTTTCAGCTTTCTTTAGAAAACTCCATATTTTAGGTTGCCCTAAAGGAAAATATGGTAAAAGTTGTCTAAAGACTTGCACTTGTGAGAATGGAGGCATATGCAATCCGAAAAATGGAAAATGTACTTGCCCTACTGGTTTTATTGGAAAATCCTGTGAGAAAAGTAGGTAGAATATTTACTTGCATGGAATTAAAGTATTGTTTACGAATAAAGAAAAATTTATAGAGCTGTCATTATTTATATTTTTTTCTATCTCCTATTAAATTTCATTCCATTCATTATAATAGTTTTGTTAATGAATTAATAGAATTATTAGTAGTGACATCATTACATTTATTTTTAAAATGTACTATTTTCTACTAATTTGATGATTTTTAGAGAATCTGATATGTTGTTAATTTCCTAGGAAGTAGATTTCAGAGTAAAATTTTCCGAGAATTGATAAAGTTCGCTATGTTCAAGTACAAAGTAAGGTACGGCTTCCTTAACGCAATGAAAGAGCATTCGTTTACAGGCCAAAAGATCTGAATTCATTTCGAAGTAAAAACCAAGCTTTGTAAACATTTAGTAATTATTTTGAAGAATGTAGTAATGATAATAAATATGCTATGCACCCAAGTTTTTAGAATGCTGTATTATTATTTATTACTAATGCCATTATAGTTGAACTTCGCTGTGACGAACTTCACTGGACCGAAAGTTTAGTTTGTTAAATTCGATCCCATAAGGAAAATGAATTACCTCACAGAAAACAGTAAATAAGATTGACTAATGAATTTAAAAAAAAAAAGAAAAAGAAAAGAAAGAAAAAGATTAGCGTTGTCACATCTATTAAAAGAATTAATCTAATTAAAAAAATGTATGTTTAATTACAATTGCTGTTAGGGCAATTATTAAATATGTTGTTCGTTATTTTCAAATTTCACTGTAATTTATAAATGTACGCCATAAATTCCTGCCTCCCTAAATTGTCGTCGCTAGTATCTTTTCTGAATTTCTCTCTCTCTCTCTCTCTCTTTCAAATGCGCATTATAATTGTTAATGATTATTTTATCCATTATATAAAAACACTAAAAATGAATAAGGGAAGAGAATGACGGGTTTACGAACGAATATTTTTGTCCAAACTCTAAAAAGACTCCATTGCTTTCGGTTCGCCCTATTCTGCATATATATTTTTAAAAAAATCTTATTAATGGCGCGTCTTTAATAGGAAGTCTACTCTCTGTGGGTTGCACGTTTTCAGCATTTTCATCGGCATAAAGAGAAGAATTTTCGACATCAGTATTTCTCACTCGAATTTCTGTCACAATCTTCATCACTTTCTTATTGGTATGTAACATCATCACATACTGGAAAAGCTCCATGTCACATTCTGAATATTTAAGTGCTTTTTTTTTTCCTAGGGCCTTAGTGTTACGAAAAACCACATTTTCATCATCTTTTTCCACACCCGTTTTTATATCAGCATACCGAAAACAATTTCGGATGGCTGATTCTGCAACAAGTCCTCAAGCCACTAGCATTGTATCAACAGGTGAAACATTGCAATCTACTTGATTTCCGACTACTCCAAACTGATTAAAACGACATGCTTCCTGTAGAGAGCCTGATCGCGCCTTAGTCCATATAAGCTACAACATCGAAGTTGCATTCTTAATCAATTCTTATCTTTCGACATGTTATGTACAGTAATCAGTCAAGAGCAGACGCTTTTGCTTTTTGGCCGAACTTTCTCTATCTCACTTTCGTAACTCTTCTTCAATCCGTCCTGCTGTCATTCATACCTTACAGTTAGCGTTATTGGAAAGAAGTTTCACAATTTTTATGCATCTTGGCTTTTGAGATTTCCAGTCATCAAAAGCCTGCCATATTCAGTGCCAATTATATTGGCAAGAATTATGATTCTCCTTTTGAAAATTTCCTGTCAGTGCACCTTCTGTCATTAAATTATAAGTTTGATTTTGCATCATCTTGTAAAACAGCCCAACTTCATCGGTGTTGAAAATGTCTTTATAGGCATTATTCCAAACAGCTTTTTTTCTCCATTTCGCGACATCCAGTTGTAAAATGCTGTCTGATTCTTCAACCATTTTTCTTGAAGAAAAAAAAATAGTCTCCTCTTCTGAAACCCTAACCAACCAGCGTCAAAAAAGAAGTATCTCCAAAGTGTCTGGCAAATTTAATGATCTAAAGCAGAAGTTCTCAACCTTTTGACTAACGCGTATCATCTAAACAAAAATTGAAAAATTTTAGTACCACCACTACATTTTTTACAATGATTATTTTTCAATTTCTCAATATAAATATTAAATATATATATATATATATATGGCCCTTTGCACAACCTATTGGCTATTTGTATTAAGCATACACACATAAAAAATATTAAATTAAAAATTGGTTATCATTTTAACTAGCAAAACTAAAGTTATAATATTTTAATTCTAAAATTTAGTGCGAAATTTGGCGCTGTTTAAGAGATATCAGTTTCTCAATGCCTGGGTTTATTTCTCTTAAGCGAAAATTAGAATCTACTTTGAATTTTGTTCTGTATTTATTTTTCCAATACAACATGGAAGAAAATCCTTGTTCACACAAATAGATTGTGCAAGAAGGCAATAAAAGTTTAATGGCTTTATTTTCAGCCAGAAGTTAACAAGTGTGTTATTTTTGAAATCTTCAGTTAAAGTTGGTCACAAGAAATTTCTATCAGTTGTTCTTTTTCTTCACGAGATTTTTGAATTTAATAGTTAAAATTACTTTGTTGCCTTACGTACCACCTATTTTTCTCTTGCATTTCCCCAGTGGTATGCGTACCACCGGTTGAGAATCGCTGTCTAAAGCAATCGGTCTGTATGGGCGGATTGCGGTTTCTTTTAATGGTGAACCATTTCAGCAATGTTTCTTCGACGACCTTATGATCAGTCTTTCTCAACGTTTTTCTCGTATCTAATTTTTTTTTCATAAGCAGAAATCATCGAGTCAGAATTTTCCACATCTTACCAACTATAAATCTCGATAAATTTTGTTGCGGGCTTCCTCCATTCTGCTTTTCTTCGAACAATGTTCCCCTTATCTTCAATGCTGGATATTTTACGTTTACAGCTCTCCAAACGTATGAATTTTTGACACAGAAAATTTTCACGAATATAGACTTCAGAGAAATAGATCGAAGAATACGTAAAATTTTACCCTTCTGGAAAAGATGAAAAAGGAAGATGAACTCGTCATTAATCTGATTTATCCAATATCCGGTGAGAACGCATTCATTTTTTCCCAAAGTATTATGGTTGCGAAGAAGAAATTTAATAGCCTTTATGAAAAATATTCTAAACCTTGTAAAATACCTAAACATTAAGAAATCCCTAATTCAAGAGTCAATTTGGAGAGCATTTGTACTCAAATAAAACAAACTGGCAAATATAAAAATTTTCATTTTCTAAATGATTAGCCTCCTGTATAGCTTACAAGATCTATTGGCTACTTTCTTTTCCTTGAATAATAGAAATTTCAATTTCCATCAGCTTTCAACAGAAATCTGCCTGACCTCATAATCAAAGAACTTAAAAGGAATCAGAGGATTCATTTAAGTTCTTTAGCCGAATGGTCATGTGCACCATATATCATAAGCACCATATGTAATTCTGCGCGCTCGTTTAGCAAGAATTGGGTGTGACTTTTCTCTCTGGTTCCTTTTTAGAACACAGAGAAAGGTGGGGTGAAGATAAAAGATCAGTGATATGAAAGTATTTTCCTATCTCCACACATGGATGGATCCTAACATCCTAAATATAGATGATTTGTAGGGTTTTTATTATTTAAATTAACCAGTTATTATGATTTAGATCTTTAGTATAACTCTTCCTTTCCGTTTTCCTTACCAGAACGCAAGTGAGTAGCCAGTATTTAAACTGGGGTTTAGGGATTTTTAAGACAGAGCGTGTTTCTAGCTACGCATGCGCGTTACGTTTAGTTCCTGCCAGCTCTGATAGTTGTAAATATTCAGCTTTACATTAATATAGTTACCGACACCTTTTAATATTGACGCTTCGGTTAGTATTACTGAGCCAACTTCGAGTATATTTTAATTGTATAGTCTTTGGCTACTAGTCTGCGATTTAACTAGAATTTGATTGTTCAGTTCAGTTACGTCACCACGAACTGTGGCTGATATTGCTCAAGATAGTGCATTTATGTTCTAAATTTTGTTCGAATAAAAATTTTGTTTAAAACCTTCTATGACTTTGTTGTTACTTTCAGACATAGAGGTTCTGTTAAAGGTTTCTGAACTCATTATTAGTTCCAGATCAAGTAAAACCCGTAAGTTTCATTAAAAGTTGCAGAAATTCTGAAAAGTGAAATACGTAAAAAATAAAAAAAATTTTCAAAAATGCTTCAACCGAAGGTATTTCTAAGGCGGTTATATCCGATTTTTATACCATTGGAGATTGGAGTAACCGTATGAAATAACATTTAAGTATATAGAAAATTGGACGGGACGAAAAGTTTCGTTCGTTATATCCGGGGTTTTTATAAGCAGGATTCTCTCTATCGGGGTTAGACTGCACTATTACTATAGCAGCATAAAAGCTACTGAGCAAGCAAATACGCAAAAAATAGACTAAGCTAGTAATTACTAAGATGATGCATACGACAAACTTCTTCTTCTTAATGGCAGCTTTTATGGTGATATTCATGATATAACAGTGCAAAGCATTGCTCCGTTGGAACAAATATTTTATAGTACGTCTAATATATATTATTAAGCTTTGTAACACGTTGTTCATTGGAACATGCATTGACAAAACTTTATTTAGTACCAAAATAATTATATGATTATTTCTTTAATTAAAGGTAAAATTTTGCTCATAAATTGGAAACGAACGTAAGTATAAAACTAATTCAAAACTACGAAGCTTATATGAAAATTAACGACATTAAAAATTATAAATAATCAAAATAAATGTTATACACATAGCGTGAGAAAGAAGAAATAGATAAAAATGTATAGGCAATTGTCAGCTAAATAAACACTCAACCGACCAGAAATGGCTTATAGGCATAACCAAATCACATGGCATGTTTATTATTGAGTTGAAAATAAATAGCCAAACAAGGCAGTAAAAATTATTGTACCACAGTTCGTAATTATTGTACTACAATATCTAAGTTTAATAACCGTTGCATTCTTAAAAATGATATTCTATGTGCAATGTTAAAGCCATTAACATTGCACATAGACTATCATTACTATTTCAGAGTTACAGAGAATATTCTGAAATTTGTAATAATAGATGCAATCGACAGTATTTAGCAAAAAGTAATATATATATATATATAACTTCTGTGAAAGAGCATTTGTGTATAAGCCAGGAGATCAATTTGAGATCTTGTAGCAAAAATAAATCTTACGTTCAATAATTCTTTTGAAGGTAGTAGAATTAAAAATATATTATGCGATTCATTTTTCAGCGTACGTAATACTAATAGTATATAACGGCATAAAACCACAAAACAGACTAACTGCTGATGACAGCATTTTCGACGAAGTTCAAGGGAATGAATACGGGCATAAAATAGCATTGAATTTGAATTGATTATCGGGTAGAAAACTTGAACTGATTATCGGGTAGAAGGGTAAACTGACAGTTTAAACATCCCTGGAATGTATAAGGTCTATGTGGTGAAGACACTAATTTTTCCTTTCCCCCATTCAAAAAATTGTCTTGAAGATGCATGATATTTTAAAACTTTTTAGGTCTCCTGTGAACAGAATCCGAATTTTTCGAATTGCATAAACTCTGCGAGGAGAGAACATGCTAGATTACATTTTCAGAAAACCTCCACTCTTTTGCATGGACATCCTGAAATAACACAGTTTGCAGCTATTTCAATACTATAAATATCTCTTAGACTAAACAAGCCTCTTTTATGAGGCATACGTTTGTAACAGACAGCAGTTGCTTTTTTTATTGCGCAGATTATTTTAAATGATGATAACTAAAAATCTCTTCTTAAGAAGCCTCTAGATTTTCGACACAGTTTCGGAATACATAAAATGTGTATATTCTGACTGCTGCAAACCATCACTGAAAGATAATCGTATCTTAAGATGATCACTATATGTGCAATAGGTAGATACTACTAAGGTATATTAGCTTCTGAAGAGTTTAAAATTCGACAAAAAGGACCTCAGAAATCGAATATTGAAGACGAAAATAGCTGCACTGTATTTAGATTTTTTTTTGTTGTTGTTGTTTTAGAGAGGGAGATAAGCTTGTTTTTTATTCATAATTTTTTATTTTCTGATTATTATGGGCATAATGGCAAGTATTTCACTTATGCGGTAAATCATTAAACACAGAATTAAAAAAAATCTGTAAAAGAAATATTTATTTTAAAACATTATTACACATCATGCTGAAAACGGCATAATCTACCTAGTAGTAATACTTTGGGCAAAATACATGTATACATATATAGCTTACTAGTTAATGGGCAAAATATATGTATACATACAGATTACTAGTTAATGGACAAAATATAGGTATTTATATAAATTGCTAGTTAATGGGCAAAATATATGGATATATAAATTACTAGTCAATGGGCAAAATATAGGTATGTATATAAATTGCTGGTTAATGGGTAAAATATATCTATAGAGAGAGAGAGAGACTAAATTGGGAAAATTACTAGCTAAATTGTGATTGCGTACAGGACCTGTTAAAACCAAACTTTATCATTTTAGAAAACTGTTAATAACTTAATAATCGATAGAATTGGTTTCTCCATGAAAACTCTACAGAAAAAAGTAAATGCTTTATGCAGGAACGCAGTGAAATCTAGCGAATTTGTTAGGCGTTAGAATCAATGTTATGTTTAATGATTTTATTCGCTTAGTCACTTGATGTTATCATCTAGTGTACAATTACAAAACGAAACCACTCGCCCCTCTTGCAGTTTTGAGGATTTCAACACGAAAAAGTAATGGAACCAAACTCCTTCCTTCCTGTATAGAATCTAACTTCTTTAAATGTTAAATTTACAAGACAAAGTGTGCCAAAAGTTTTGTCTTAGGCCCTCAAGTCACGTGAGCAAATACGGCCAGCAAGGGTACAGCCGAATTCAAGTAAATACAGAAACGAAGACAAAATATTATCGAAACGGTCAGCGAATGCTGCCAAAATCTCTCCCTCAAACTCAAAAGTTGTGTCCTTATCACATTACTAATTCATATCCATCACATCCATACTATACATTAACTAATCTGCATCCTGGTGAAAGCCGACGAAAGGAAAAAATAGTGAGATAATTGTTGGATAAACATAAATCGTTAAAGTATACTTTTCCGCATCATTCTTGAATTGATTAAAAAAATAAAGATACTGATAATCGGTATAGTCATTATAATCTGGATGTCTTACGTTTTTGTCGTCTGTAGACAAAAATCAAATACCTGATTTAGTATAGGGAAAAAAGTGAATATTTATAATTTTTAGGAAATAAAATCTGAATAATTATGATTCATGAGCTAACTACATAAATTACGTTTTTAGAGGCAATTATTAATGTTCAAAATTGCATAAAGTCGTTATTTCACCAACACTATATGCTATTAGGATATATAGTATTAAGTGGACTAGTGCAGTTAAGTACTAGGATATAGTGTAGTATAGTTTCAGTGCTGAGATAATTCTGTGAATATTCTGTAAGAGATTAATATTGAATATATCTCAATATAATAAATATTATTGGATTTAATAATTAGTAACATCGGATATTTGAAAGCAAAATATTACGCAAAAACATCCTCTGCTTCACATAAATAAAGGACATACACAAATATAGAAAAAATTTCGAATTTTAATTTCATATAAATTTAAAGACATTGCCTTTTATGAATGAAATCTCTGTTCATTAAAAGAAAGAAACTGGCGTACTAATAATAAGATGGAAAAGTAATATTCTGTGAGTTTTATCTAGTCGTAATCAAAGATCTCTAATTCAGCTCATAAAGTATGCAGAATATGAAAATTAGAAAATGAAAATTATTTTTTATAATTTTAATTAATTTAATTTTTAGAATAAATTCTGTAATTATCAAAAGATAAACGTGTAATGTTATCTGTAAGGAAATATTCACATTAATGGTGCATCATCATAATAAAGTATATCTTATGCTTTTATTTGTAAATATTGTTCAATATCATGTTGTTTAAATAAATCAGACAACTAAATAAAATTTTTCAACCATGAGACTCTTATTTCTTCTCAGATAAGGAGCTGCAGAAATCTGTGACTCTTGCGAAACACTTAGAGATAATTACATTAATTTAATCAAAATCGCTGAAACAACCTTGTATTTGACGTACATTTATTAATAAATGTATGCCAAATACAAGGTTGTTTCAGCGATTTTGATTGTTACATTGGCGTGTTTCTCTTCTATTCTACATTAATTTAATTTTGTTGCAGAATGCCCCCCTGATAAGTACGGAGCGGACTGCCAGGGCCAATGTCACTGTAAAAATGGCGCCACTTGTGATCGAGTGAATGGTAGATGTCACTGTTCTTCAGGATGGACGGGAATACACTGTGACCAGCGTAAGATTTTAAGACTTTCTTTTCATAATTATTAAAACGTTCGCATAGAAATCACATAGAATTAAGGAAACATGGAATAAACCTAGAAAATTTTTTTTTTAATTTAATCTCCTTTATTAAAGAAAACAATATGATATTATTTGAATTATTCAAAACTGTGTTTAAATTATAATTTAAATGTCCTTAAAATATAGTAAATCTGAATATTCAGTGTGTCTGTCATGTTATTATATAATAACTGATAATACTGAAGTGCAATGAAGACTGCTGTTAGAAATGAATGACGTAAGTGATAAAATGAACGGTAGTATTCGTTGAGTACTCAGACTTCAGTATGTATTGTAATTTTATGGTTGCTTAATAATCAGTATATTTAAATCTCCCAAAGCGTGCAGTCCTGGAAGTTATGGTCCCAATTGCCAACATCATTGCGAATGCGCAAATGGAGGAGAGTGTGACAAATACACCGGAGAATGTATTTGTCAGCCAGGATGGACTGGGAAGGAATGTGATAAGCGTAAGTATTTTTGTATAACAAACTATCACATTACTTGTTTGTTAGCTGCTGTGTATGTGTAAGTAGCAGTAGTTTATTTTCTTACAAAATATGGGGCCCACAAGTGGCCTAGCTATTTATAAATTCTGAAATAATGTAAAAGTATTACTTTTTTAATATTATGCTTCAATGTCATATATGGAACGTAAAAATTAGATATGTGTTAAAAAGAAACACTGCTCGCGGGTTCTTTTTGACATAACAGTACTTCGAAAATAGTCTTGAAAAGGTTGTAGGGATTTTAAGTTCACTGACGTTTATTACATTTTAAAACCTTACTATCATCTCTTATTTTCCACTTCCGGCCAGAATTAACGCGTGAATATGTTTATGCAAATTGTACTTGCTAACGCTTAAGTATTTAAGTTGTGGCTTTTTGCCAAGTAGTAGAAGGAAGGAGAGAGAGCTCTCTTGCTACGAGTCTTCACGCGAGCTTGCCATCAGTTGCTGTCCGCCTTTAAGGCCAGAGGTTTTAGTCCTCTTGAAAGCTAAAGACGTATTGTAGTTTTCCGCAGTTTACGTACTACAGACGTAGTAATTTAAAAGTCCAGTTTTAGTGTTAGTCATCTGTGTAAGATATTTAAACGTTAGCTCTTATTTAAATTTTAGTTAGTTAGTCGTCTTATATTCTTTTACGTTCAGACCACAAGTGGTTGGTCTTTGTATCCCGAAGTACGGGAACGTATGTAAAATCGATAACCAAATAAAGGGTAATTTGCACCCTCTTTATCTTTGTTGTATCTTCTACACACGCACGAACATAGCTTTTAGTAAGCTCCCTGTTCCTACTCAGGACTTTAGTTATGTTTCCGAAATCAACTAGAATCTGCAGAAGTCCAGATAAGTCTGCAGATAAGGTATTCTTGATAATATCAGATATACTGAACACTGGTAGGAATATTGGTAAAGTTGCTGAATACTTGGTAGAACAGTTCAGTGGTCGAATCCCAACTAACAGGCTGGCTGCATGGGCATTTTCGTGTTTTTCCCCATATGTAACAAGCACACGAGCCCGTTCCCTTAGAAATCCCTTCCCTTAGGCAGATAGTCCTTGAGCTTTGCCATAATCAAATAAACCAAACAAAATGTGTGTCTGTTTATAGTTCGTATCAACAAATTGCTGTAATTAGTGTTATTAATTCGAGAAAAATTACCTTCTAGGGTCTAACCCTCATTTAATTTATTACAACAATGGAAATCTCTGTAATTGCTTTAAATATGGTTCTTTATTTGTAATACGGTTACAAATAACTTCTTTCTAAACATTTCAGTGCTAAGGGTTATTTCGTAGCAATGTAAAAACGTATTCTTTTTGAAAGCAGTATGTTGCCTTTTTATAAATCACTTTGTAGGGATTTTAAATGACCGGTTAAATTTTTGTTCTTTCCTATAAGCCTTCATTCCCCTATTTGTGAATACCGGAATATTTAAATTTGGTAGCGTGCCGTGAAGTAATGCAAATCCTACTTGGAGGAGAAAAGGTTTAAATACCAAGTTCTAGAAGGGAAAGTTAGTGAGTGTGGGCGAACTCTGTGCTTTTATAGCTGGTTAAACTATTACTTTGCTGCCACTAGATTTTTCAGCGCTCTGTTAGGAAACAGGATATTCTGAATCCTGTAGAGTAATTCTACTACTTGTTAATATCTTCAAATCTTTAGTTAATTCTTTGATTTCAGTTACCGCCCAAGCAGAGGCGTAGTTTGTTAGAGTCGAGTTGACGCATTGTAAATTTTTAAAGAGTGTAATAAAGGGTACTTTTTCAGTTATCACATAGAAGATAAGCGATTAGACCCTACAACGTTTAAGCATATAGTAGTTAAGTTTAGCCTATACTTACATGTAAGTTTCAGGTAAGTCTAGTCAATTACGTTTAAGTGTATAGCACTTAAGTTTAGCCTTTACTTTCAAATAAGTTTCAGGTAAGTTCAGTTAACAGTTTTTTTC
>KK120219.1:298341-342542 GCA_000611955.2 Stegodyphus mimosarum
TTTTTTTTTGGTCTAAGAGTGTATATATTGATAAAATTACATAATTTTCAGTTGTGATTTTAAAATTTTCTGTTTCAGTGTTTTCATGATTTTTAAAATCATTTTTCTTACCTTATTTATTTGGAGAAATTTCGTATAAATACCAAGTAAAAAAATGTATTTTTAAAATCTCTATTGGCTTTGCGAAGAAACAAGGACGTTTAACACAACTGTTTAATTCACTGAACCCTACATATTATTTTCGTGATACATAATGCTACGTACTGTCATTCTGTGCTTAGAAAAAATATTGTTAATTTCTTTCGAAGATATTAAGACTTTCATAATTATCTTTCAAAATCTATTTATGTTTCAGCTTGTCCAAAAGGATCTTACGGATACAAATGCGAAGGAGTTTGCCTTTGCAAGAACGATGCTAATTGTGAATCCAAAGATGGGCGTTGCAAATGCAAGCCGGGGTACAGAGGACGATACTGTGACCAGGGTATTTATAATTTATAAATTAAATCCTCCATTTCAGAAGAATATCTGACAAAAGTATATTATTTTTAAATTGAAACCAAACATAAATATTTAAAATTGATGATATTACTTAGGTGACTTTAAATGCTCCTGTTATTGAAAATTATTTTAACTATTATTTTTTATTTATTTACTATTCCCTAAATATTTTTCCTTTGATGTTATTGAACCTTATTGAGATACACAGAAAAACTTTTTTGATTACACAAGGAACATTATTGAAATTTAATTTTTGAAGTAATTAAACAGAAAGCTGAAAAATAATTTTTTAATGGAACAAATTTTAGTGTTCATTTTGTGAAACATAATCTAAGAAAATTTGCTTATGAAGTAACATGTGAACTTATTCAAATAATGTTCAGTTATTCAAAAACACATTTTGTCATTCAAGGAAAAAGTTTCTGAAAGCGCCTGTTTTGGCAAACATTTTGTAGTATAAATGATTTGTGATCACCATCATCAATACACCCGCATAATTTAGCATTTACAAAATTCACCTTACAAATATATTTGAACACATTGGGCGACATTGTTGAATCTCTGTTGAGCTGTGATCTAATCCTTCAGCAATGTCAAATTGATTACATAGTTTCAAGAAGTCATAAATGTAGCTTAATCGAAATTTCTTATTTCTTTAGCGCATAAAAAATTGATAAATGGCTTTTTAAAAAAATGTCGTATCTAGAGCTATAAAGTTTGAGAAATATTCAAACTTTTTTTTAAAACACTGAATTTACGCAATTTGTAAATAATTTGAATTTACACAATTTTGTAAATAATTTGAATTTACACAATTTTGTAAATAATTTGAATTTACACAACACTGTAATTTACACAACACTGAATTTACACAACACTGTAATTTACACAACACTGAATTTACACAACACTGAATTTGTAAATAATTTGAATTTACACAACACTGAATTTACACAATTTGTATATAAGAACAAACAATTATGGATGAATTAAGGAGTAATAGGAGTTAAGTAGAAATTACGTAAATTTCCCTTGATTTTAGATTCTATTTTTGCTTCTTTTATAAAAATTCATTTAATTTTTTTTAACTTTTCATATATTTCAGTTTGTTATATCGGACATTACGGGGAGAATTGTTCGAAAATGTGCTTATGCGCAAAAGGAGAGCCTTGTCATCATATAACTGGAGAGTGTCGCTGTCCTCCGGGTACTACGGGAAAAGGATGCGAATTCAGTAGGTGTATCCTTTTTATTTAAGCAAAGCGTATAGAAAATTTTTCTCATTCAGTCAATGTTATATGAGTACGAAAAATAAGCATTCATATATATTTGTTAATGTTAATAATGATATTAATATCGGTGGTATTCTAAAATATTTTAATTGCCATCTGTGCGAAACATATTATTTAATCCAGGGCTTTGATTTACTTATAGAATGCCCTGAAGGTAAATTTGGACCTGATTGCAAAGAAACATGTGATTGTCATCAAAACCAATTATGTGATCCAGTAAATGGACAGTGTTTCTGCAGATCAGGATTCACAGGTGCAGACTGTTCTCAGAGTAAGTTACTATTTAACTGACTTTTAAAAATTTCTACATTTAAATGATTAACATCAAATATATCAATTATTTACTTGAAAATATGAATTTGACTTTTAAGAACTTTTTTTTCACTTTTACTGTTCAAAATACATGCAAAATATGAATAATACTCACATTACATACTGGAAAAATTTATTCTTACGATAGGCAAGGACTAAATCATACATTTACGCAGCAATGAAAACCAAGATTTATTTTCACCCATTGCATCTTATATTAGATGCAATTAAGATAATATGTAACAACTTGTTCTCCGATAGTGTCTAGCTAGGACGAAGATCATATTTTATCCGAATCACCAAGAGAATGCATTGTCATTAGTATGTTTGTGGAAACATAAGTAAAATATTTACCAACAATCTTCAACATTCCCGTTAAATGCAATTTCTTACGTTTTTGCTTATTTTTTGTTCTTCGCTAGAACTCACTTTTTTGTACTTCACTCATCGTGTAAGAAAGAACTTCCTGTATCTCTTTGACTTCTTCTTTAAATTTTAATTTCTTTTGAGAGAAAGTAAAACTTAAAAAGAGAAACAACTTTTTAGTTAGATGGACTCTTTTTTTTAAAGTGATATTTCTTACAGGTTTCATTCCTTTCAGTTAGCATACCAAAAGCCTCAGATTAATAAATGTATGTGTGCACATGTATACCATGCACATATTTAAAGAGCATATATACATGGTGTTCAGTTTAAAAGCAGATTGCACGTTTAAGGATATATAATTTTGTCTATATTTTGCAGCAGTTCCTCGATTTCCATATTGTTCCGTTATCCGTAAGGAATAGATAAACCAGTTTAATGTGAGGTGGATAAACTCTTCGGAAGTAGAAAAGGATATAATGAGTTTTTTTTTCGGGGAGGGGTGTGTTGAACACTGCCCTGTATTGTATATCGCGTCAGTGATTATTGTTTTGTAACAGCTGCATCAAAAATTATCATATACGTAGCTCCGATAACCTGCCTCTGTTTATCAAGTATTTTGTAAAAGCTGGTGTTTTGTGTGCCACGTAAAGGCGAAGAATAATAATGTATGCGCTCCTTGAAACAGTATGGATATGACGTATCAACATCTTTTCTAGAAGTTTATTGCTTTAGTGCAGGAGAAAGAACACCACTCTGTAAAGACCTTGTTTTATACTATCAATTATTTTTATTTTAAGAAACTTTTCTTTCCCTTCTGATTTTAGTTTCCTGCCAGAATGCAAATTTAAATGACGTCTATGCAAATCTAAATAAGTTCGAAAATAGTATTTAAGTAGCAAAATTTAAGAATTCGCAGTAGAAAGAGTTAGTTACGACGATAGCAACTTACTTTAGCTTCTATCGATATTCTAGAATCGGCTTTGCTGTGTGCAACCGATAAAGCGGATTTAGATTAAAGTAAGAGCCAGTCGTGTAGTTAAAATTTAATTAATCCTTATTGTACATACTATTTTGTGTTAAGTTATTTAGCCACAAGTGGTGGTTAAATTGTGAGCACCGAGTGAGTTCAGTTAAGTTAAAATAAACATGCTCTTATAACCTTCGTCGACAGTCCTCTGTTTTTTACAAGACATAGCGAGAACCCGTTATTTCGTCTTCAGTAAAGGTCTACATTTTATGCTTCCCAAAAGAACGAGACTGCAGCTCTTGGTTACAACGGCATGGGGCGAAGTGACATACGACCTATTCCATCACGAAGATGCTAGAAGAATTTTTTTCACATAATCATGTACAAAGGGTACGGCCACCTTGATCTTCATATCATTACGGTAAAACAAACTGTGTACGTAAACAACATACACGCCTTAGGAAAGCTGAAAGTGTACATCATTCTTATCTTCCAGAATGCACTGACGATCACGCAATTGTAATTGAAAGTTAAATTTTAGTTGCATGTGATTGAATGTTTATTGATTTCAGTATTTAGTCATTTGTTTGGCCGACAAAAATTTTAAGAAAATCCAATGAATGTGATGGAAGAGGCGTGTTTCAAGATAGCTGTGATGATGAATTTAGTGAAAGTGATTCTGATGACAGTAACATTATTCCACCAGCGAAGAAAAAAAAAAAGAAAAGTATTGCAATATAGGGATTTTAGTAAAAACGTGTCAGAAAATTTAGGTAGGGTTAGCGAAATCTGCTTTGTCTGTTCAACCCAAAAGGCTAGAAAACAAACCGTTTATTTTTGTAAAACTTGGGAGTGTCAACCAGATCAACATCCTGCTAATTGCTTGAAGCGGTAACATGCACTTAAAAATTACATATAATTTATAATTAAAAAATTTCATTTACAAAATGTTCATATTATGATAATTAATAAAATAGCGTTAATAGTATCTTGCTTTTTAAATTTTATATGCAAATTTTACCTTCAAATAAATCATACATAACATAGCCAGATACAGCAAACAAAAGTCTGAGCTGCTGAAAGCATTAGGTGAGAAAAAGTTCGAGTACAAAGAGTTAATTCAAACTTAAAGCAATCTTTTGAACAGACAACTAATACTCTAATTACTTCATGTAATACGATTATGCGGATTACGAAATTAATTATTGCAAAAACGTCGTTCGAGCTCCAAATTTTAGGTTAAAATTTCATATTTATTTGATAATATCATTTTCTGAAATCTAGCTCATAATTTACTAAATTGGCTTACTGCATTTTTTGTCCCATCTCATAAAAAGTTAATGTGAGTAATCAAGTATGCGAAAGTTTCGTCAATATTCCAGAGACTCTGGGATTTTTCGGTTTATGATTATTATTATTATTATTATAACATTTATTAATCATAATTTCCTATTCATTTCTCTGCAGTCTGTCCTGATGGAACATATGGTGTCAATTGTTCTCAGCGTTGTCTTTGTGAAAATAATGGAAGTTGCAATTCTTTAACTGGAGAATGCACCTGTAAACCAGGATATATCGGAACAGTTTGTTCCCAAGGTAAGAAATTTATGTATTAAATACTTTCCCAAAATCAACCAGAGTGTTTCAAAACGTTTAATATGTTTATGAATAACAATCATTCGTAGAAGCTTCCTTAAATGTTGTAGAATGAGATAGTTTATAACACAATGTTCTGAAAACAAATGCATTTTTTTCCTTTCTATGATGTTTCGTATTCATTAAGTAATATTGACAAAATTGCTTGTAGCATTCATCGCGTCAGCCATTCTCAAGCTTCCACGAAATAGTACTCACCGGATAATGAAAAGTAAAAATTTTTAAAAATTGTTCGCCCGTAGGACCTAGGGGTGAACAAATGGCCTCGAATGTTAGTGTTAAATTAGGAAAACCCAATTTTTTTTTGGCATCAACCCGTTTTAAATAAAGGATTTTCTTCACTCGCCCCCTTGCATTTTTTTCTCTAATATATAGTACACAATATAATTCTAAAAACAGATAATTGCACTTAAATTACTTAAAGGTGACAATAGATTAACAATATGAACAAAAGTTTTGAAAAAACGGTTTGTTAAATTTGTGTTTAATGACTTTTCGTATTTTTATTTTTACATATATAAACAAGTTTTCATAAACAAAATTCCACAAAAGTTCGATTTTAATTAATGTATTGATGCAATTTTTTAATACTTCGCATAAAACTGCTTAATTTTTAAATTACCTCGCTCTATTTAACTATTTCTTGCTTCTCCTTCGTTTTTTAATAGCGCTTTTTTTAGTTCTTGCGTTTTGCATTTTTATTTTTTAAATTCCTCCTATTGCATAAAAAGTTCATATATTTTTAAAATACATTATTTAAAGTGTCTTAAATAATTTCAGCGTATGCTTCCCTTACATTTATTTTATATGAATTCTTTCTTACTATAAGATACAGCTTTATGTCAATAAGCAATTAATTATCAACTTCATGAATAATTTATAATATTCAATTAATTAGCAACTTTATTAATAATTAATCTTCGTTTTTTTAATAGCGTTCTTTTTTGAATTCTGCTTTTTTATTTTTTATATTCCTGTTATTGCATAAAAAGTTTATGCATTTTAAAAATACGTTATTTACTTTTAAAATGTATTAAATAATTTTAGCATACATTTCCTTTATATTTATTTTATATGAATTCTTGCTTACTGCATGATACATCTCTATGTCGATAAACAATTAATTATCAACTTTATTAATAATTTTTAATGAATAAGATTTTGATTATATCGATCAATCGTCGGACCATAATCGGCTATCGATCCATTGATCATACTGAACCCCTAAGTAATCAATACCGAAACCCCTGTGTTCAAAAGTTATGTGTGTCGGCTGGCCGTAAAAGTATTGCATGTTAAATTTTACCTGTCATAAATTCAATTAGTTTAATAAACCTAACCTGATATAGTTACTGATATTTGAAGTAATCTATGATTGATGTTCAACACTGCATAAAGAAATTTAGAAGATAATTTGGCTTTATCATTATCTTTATTCATATCGGAAAATTTTAATCATGAGTATAGATATATTTAAGTTTAAAATGAATTTAGGTATATTTAAATTTAAATATATAAAATAGATTTGTCATAATTAGGAAAACAATGGGTTGAAAAATAAGGATTTTTACCTATAAGCATCAGATTATTAGTCAATTATTCCGTACACTCGATTTCACAGTTTGATATATTTTTCTTAATTCTCGAATAGAACAAACCCTTTTGCTGATATATTACCACCAATAATGAAAGTTTCTCCAGTTGCTTGGAGGTTCTGCCTCAAAGATACTGCTCCTATCACTTAAGCGCCTTGTTCAGATATATGATCAACGCCTTCAACGAATGGCTTGCCCCTGTTTTTGAACTATCTGTGTATAAAAATGAAAGTTTCCATCCGGAGGATATTCCTGGAATTAATTCCCGCAGTCATTATTTGCGGAGCTAAGTAAATTAAATCTGTGTTTTGTCTAGTTCGATGAAAATTGCAAATAAAATTTATACATATATTCTTTCCTGCAGAATGTCCTTCAGGATATCATGGGGATCTTTGTCAAAACACATGCCAGTGTCAAAATGGAGCAACTTGTGACCCAGAAACAGGAAAATGTATTTGCCCATCAGGTTATACCGGAAATGCGTGTGAAAAAGGTGAGTTCATTAAAATCTTAAATCATTTGATATTTTCATAATTAAGTTAAGAATGAAATTTTAATTTAAGTATCATCTGAGATAAAGCTCTAAGCATTTAACCACATTTCTTTCATTAGTTAAAAATTTGTAAAACGCGGAATACCATTTTTAATCCGTAAAATTTATGCATAGACAATATTTTTTTTTTTTTTTTGTAAAACGTTTTATGCTGAAATTTCTTCAAATTTAATTTAGCCTGCCCACTGGGAAAGTTTGGTGGAGATTGCCAAAATGATTGCAAATGTTCAAATGGTAAATGTGATCCTAAGACTGGTAAATGTCTTTGTCCACTTGGTACAACTGGGAATAATTGTACAGAAGGTAGCTTGAATTTTACATAATACATTGTTTAAGATTAATGTTCTACTGTATCAAGTTATTGATTTCGCTTACTTTTTTTGTGTTAAATTTCTTAGCTTGCTCTCACAATTTCTTTGGGCCGAATTGTGAACTAGAATGCCACTGCAAACATAACGCATCTTGTGATCCTGTAACTGGTTGTTGCAATTGCCCTAATGGATATATCGGAGGACTTTGCCAATATGGTAATTACATTTTTAAATTTCAGTTAATTAACGATTAATTTCAGGTTCGAAGGAAGAAGACTTGTTCTTTAATGTTGTTTTACAGTTTACAGTCTTATATATCACTTATCCCTAAACTAATTGCAGTTTCTTTCTTTCTGCTTTCTTCTTTGCATAACTAAGGGGGCACTTTGTTACTTTTGATTCCCTTCATTTTTTATAGTATATATGTAAGTTAAAAAATATGTAAAATAAAATCCTTGCTTTAATTCTTAAAAGCCCCTTAAGTCTCTTATTTAACTTGGTTATTTCCTTTTCTGTCCTCAAAGCAGTAATATGATTTTAATAATTTTTTTCTAAGCTGCCTCATTTCAAAATAATACTTGTCATGTAATTCTTATACAACGCTAGTGGCGCAGGTACTTACATAACGCTTCAGCTAACAGTAGTAGTAAAATTCGAGAATTAAAATCTTAATTAACCAATACGATTGATGTGCAACTATAACTGAATCATTCTTATCCAGACCTTCTAATTGGAATCTGCGAATTCCTTTTTTGCTTGCTGCTTTGCTGAAATGCAGCCACTTAGCTTCCTTTCATCAAATAGATATAAAGATATAAAAAAGGCATAAATGTAATTGATCAAAAACAAACACAAATTGCTCTAATTAAGCTTTACATTTTATGTTCAAGAATGTCATTGCCAACAAAATAAAGAAGCCTTAAACCGGCCACGATTACAACTGTGTCTTCATGCAGCAAGCTTTAAAATCATGCTTCTAACTCAACCACGATCGACATCAAATTTTTCATCATATTATATATATGATGTGGTTTCTGCGAGTGGTGAAAAGCATGCAGTTTGATGTCATGACCTGTTGCTTAGATGACGATTGGTATGAAAATCACAACCGGTTTGATGGTTAAAACACTATTTTTATTCTTGCACAGGAATAATTATTCAGAAATACATTTCTGCTTAAAACTGGTGCAATACTTGGAGTGTTAGACGCGCCCCACCATTTCGATATATGCAGTTTACATTTTAGACATTAAAGAATTTAATTAATTAAAACTATTAAATGAATTGAGAGATATGGTTTACTCAAGCAGCAGCAGCGGAGAAAAAACAATGAGTACTTTCTCCAGTCTTATTTATAGCCGGAAAGTCTTTGTGTTAATCCTGAGCAGCGATTGGCTTCTGTCGCAGTGTAGAGAAATTGCAGGGAAAGAATGACGAAACAAACGTTTTTATTTGGTTATTGCAGAGTAACGTAAAATGGTGCAAAGTGTATCTTTGAAACATTCGAATTTATACAATTTAATTAAACCTTGTTTAATTAAATTTTATAAATTCGAATGTTTAATCCCATTTGATTCCAATTAAGTTTAGTAATTTTGTTTCATACTTTATATTTTATATATATGTAGGTATATTCTAGTCTGACAGAATAACAATTTCAGAAACACCTACCAGTAGACCTCAGAAAGTAATTGAGTGTTTGTAGTCTAATAATTTAAGACTCAGGTTGTTAATAGTTTAAGACATATGGAGCATGTTCATTAGGAGAGATATCTTAAGCTGCAAACTCTGATTTTCTCTCAGATTGAGGAAAATTCGTTTAGTTTCAGAAAAACATTTTAGCTTATTCATCCTCTTAGCAAAATATTTTAGAATTATTTCTTATTATCGAATCTGAATTAAAAATAAAAAGAGGCAATGTTAAGTTAACCAATCATGCCTAATCGAATATAATTTTAATTTAAATTAAATGTCTTTCTTAATTAGATTCATATATAAACAATCCAGAACCTATCCACTTTTATATGCTAACCTGTAAGGAATTTTCTCCCTCCTTACCGCGTGTGTTCGTGATGTAATTGGAAGCACGTCTGTCTAGCAATAGGAAGGCCTGGAGTTCGAGTCTTGGCGAAGGTCTTGTTAAATTTTCCTGCTTCCTGTTTCGACAAACCTAACAGGTTTATAAATATGTTATGATGAGATACGTATTTAATCTGACTCTGTAATTAATGTAACAATTTTGTGTTGCTTTATGTACTTCTGGCATTTCAAATATCACTGCAACAAAAAGGTAGTTGAAATATTTCATTTACTTTTCATTGCTTATTTATCAGTCCTTAAGGCGTACTTTTTTTTTTTTCAGAATGTCCCGAGGGATGGTTTGGAAAGTCCTGCGAAAGGCAATGTGATTGTGCAGGTACTGCCACCTGTCATCCTGTTACAGGTGTATGCAGCTGCCCAGCTGGTCAATATGGTATTAAATGTGAGAAAGGTATTGAAGAGATCTGTTAAAAAATTAATTTTTTACTTACTACTTTTTCTCACTTTTCACCTAATCATTCCAATATGTTTTATACATATACACTGCTCAACAAAATTAAGGGAACAGGTCATTTAACGAGAACTTATTGCTGATGGTAAATATGCAGCACAATATAAAAATCTACTTGTGAAAAGAGCAAGAGAATAAAAATTCGAATAGATGAAAAATCATGTTTCAATATAAATAAGAATTATTTTACAAGAAATTCACCTGGTGTTATGAAAAAAACCTTACTATCCATATCTTTGGAGAAGGAAAAATAAACATTGACGAAATTTGGCCAATTTCCAATAAGATCTGTGACGATCATCAACGTGCAAAAAGGCCCTACACCTGCGAGGTATTACATTAATGAGCCATTCGATGAAGTCTGGGAAAATTTTTCCTATTTTTTCGCGAAGGCCATTTTGTAACCGAATGTGCGTCAATGAGATTGAGGCCTAGCAGCAATGCGCGTGCCTGATCAAGGTTCATCGGATTGAAATCCGAATAGCATGTCTGCCGCTCCATACGTTCAATTTTCTCCTTAAAGTCTCCTGTTCAAGTGTTGAATGAATTTAGGCATTATCATGAGTAATAAGGTATAAATCCCCGATGGCAACTCTATAAGGCTTACGAAGAATCTAAAAACTTCTTCCATGTGTCTCTGAGCAGTCAACGAACAGTTCTGAATGACGCAGAGTTCAATACGTCCACCTAAGCTTATCCTTTCCAAAAAAAGCGCTCTTTCTCCAGGAAAATGCGATTTTTGTAAAAGTGTATTAAGTGCCATGTTCTCCGCAGATCAGAATTTGTCGGTTATCGGCTCTAGGCTAAATTTGGACTCGTCGGAGAAGGGTTTGGTTTGTGTGATTACGGCGAAGTCTCAAGGACTATCTGCCTAGGCGAAGGGATGTCTTGCTGGAGGGCTTTCTAAAGGAAACTGCCTCGTATGCATGTTACACGTGTATCGAAGAAGGAAACTTGGTCCTCGATCACAGTTTTCTTTAATCCAGTTTCTTCGAGTCCTAAAACGCTGAGAGGCCATTGGGGTAAAAAGGACATGCCTATGTGTATACAACATTCGTGCGTGAAGCCATCTGCGAATTATTCGCATAGAAATTCTTATTTCGGTTTCCTTTAAATTTGTTTCTGCATCTGAGTAGCATTTCGGTACCTCTTCCGGAGGGCTGTTATTGACAAATAACAGTCTTTATCGTTGGTGGTAGCTCGTGAGCTATCTTCACCAAGAGGCTATCGGACACTTCCTGTCTCTTGGAACGAAATGCACAAGCATGCAGTTACACTTCGGCTCACTTTAGTGACAGAAATAATTATCTGTTAACTTTTCACCAGCTTCTAACATGTCCATGTCTTGCTTTTTGGCAATTTGGATTAATTCGGCATGCTAACATGAAACAAAAGTAAAAAATTGCATCTCCTGAAAGGAGCGATATAAGATTACATTTCCGAAAGAACCATCCGTTCACGTGATTTTTGCATGGAAGTCAGTTTTGACGTCCTTGTTTTCAAAATTTGCGTTTCGAACTGCTTTCTATAACTGTCTTTTCAAAATCTGAAGGAATATTTTGCTAGTTCAGAAAAGATTTACTAAATTTCTTTGAATAAAATAGTTTGAAAAAAGGACCCTCTCTAATTTTGTTGACTAATGTATATATATGTATATACTAATGTCATCTACATAGAAATTTCCTTTCAATATTGATTGTACCCATCAATATATTTTAGCTTGCTTACCAGGATTTTATGGACACGGTTGCCAAGAAGAATGCAACTGTGGAATTCATCCTTGTGATCCAGTGACAGGAATTTGTAATTGCCCTCCTGGATTTAGTGAACCACGATGTAATGAAAGTAAGATATGACTTTACCCACTTAAAATAGAACTGACAGTTTTATGTACAGCTCAAAAATATGAAAACCTGCAAAATCTCAATGCTATAAAATATTCAAAATGTCTGCTGTGTAAATTATGCTAATGAATATTCAGATTTGATTTATCCGATATGACAGTTTAGGGAATAGAGTGTTGCCTTTTTAGGCTAAATTGGAAACAATACTTGTTAAAATATCTTTCATTGTGCATAACACCTGATCAGAAAGCTCCACCTATATTTATTACACGTGATGAAAGAATAAGAATTATTTACAATAGCTCTTACCTTAAGTAAAAAATTTTGTCAAATTACTTATAAATATTAACTTGCATTCTTTTGAAGTTTTCCCTTCTTTTACAAATTAAGTTATACCAATAAAATGACAGTTACTTATAACAGCTCTTACTTTTAATAAAATTTCGTTAGACTATACATAAATGTTAATCTGCCTTACGCTTTTTCCACTTTTATATAAATGAATTTATTCTAGTAATATTCCGTAGAATAAATACGAATTAAATGTTTCAGCTACGCAATATTGTTGGATACTGTTTTGCACCTACGACACTGTAAGTTATTCTGTCAGTTACTGTTTGAGTTGAAAGTCCAATGACTCAAAGAGAAAAAATTCACTTTTCCATGGTTCCTTCCTTCATTGTGGTTATAAAGCAATAATGAAACATGTTTTTAACTATGCAAAGAGTACATGTGATACTGTTGCCGTAAATAAAACAGCTGACATTTCTCAACAGGCATGATATTCTGATGCTTCGAGATAAAATTTAGCAATACTTCTTACGATAATAATGTAGAAAATTAATAAGTTAGCATGTGAAATTCTTCATACCGGACTTTCACAAAAGAATTATTATTTCTTGCACCTCTCGGTTTCCTTTAAACAGAAAAGAACCCTCCATCAAATCAGATTTAGAGAAGGTTTAGAAAGAGCATTTCGTAATGGTCAGCCTTATTAAAAATGAGATTTTAAGAACACAGGAGATTTTGCAGGTTTGCATGAACAACTCTGCAGCACATTGATAGAGATGTATTAATGCCAATAGTAAACTATTTTGATGAATGATGTATCATATAGATTGCTTCTATTTAATGCTTACTTCCTGTTCGCTAAAGGGATCAGCTATTTTATTGCTATAAACTAACATTTTTACATTTTCCGTACCAAATAAAGTTTTACAGAACGGAATCAACGAAAATATTAGCATAGCAGTTGTTAAACTAGAAATCACAGTTCCAACACTTAATTCTGACTAACGATTTACTATATTTAATAATTTTTAAGTATTCATTTTTAATCTGTAGCTTGCAATATTGGAAAATATGGACCAGGATGCGGGCTGCGATGCGAGTGTCAACATGGAGCAACCTGCGACGCAATATCTGGAAAATGTTCCTGCCCTCCCGGATGGATGGGGTCCACATGCAGCGTTGAAGATGGTACGGAATTAATTTTTCCGCATTTATTGAACAAAAGTTCATTTTTGTCAAATCAAAATTATCGTTTTATTTTTATTACCTCTAATAATTTTCTTTTCAATAATGATCTAAAAGTTTTGAGATGAAATCAATTCTTTTCATAGTCGGTAAGTTACTGATAACTTAAAAATAACTACTCAGTTATTTATTTTTATTATAGCATTTGAGGGGGGACAAATATTTAGAGAACAATTCCGTAGTAAATGCTACATATACACCCACATTTCCGAAAGGAAACAAAATGTGATCCAGAAGGTGACACAATTAAAAAAAAAAATTTATGTTATAATAAGAATATAAAAAATTAAAGCGCAAAATTTATATATATTATATTAAAAATCCTTTTCTTTTTTTTCTATTGGACTTTTGAGCTTTTCATTTATTTATTTATTTTAACTGAACTTACTGTCACAAAAGAATTAACTTGGCTTTCCTTCTAAATTCTCATTTGTATTCAAATAAGATATAACAGAAAGATGGAGTACCTCCACTGTGGTGCGAGATTGCGCAAGGCTATCTAAACGTGGAATCGCCATGATATTTTTTTGCCTCATTATTTCTGATTTCCTGGATGATGTGAAATTATAAGACTGAGTTTCAGATTTTCATTTTCTTGGTGCATATTACGGTAGTTTTAGAAAATAAAAATATCTGCTTTAAGATATCAGTCGCTGCAAAAAATTGCATTAGATCAAAATTATTACACTGGACGACAAATCGATATTTTACCAACACTATGTTGGCTCTTGATCTTCTCTTGTATGAAGTATAAAATCGAATGATTAAATTCAAATATTCTTTCAGATTGCAAGAAAAGTCATATCGAGATCAAAATATTTCCGAATATCAAAGAACTGAAATTTCTTCTTTTGAAAAAAATCTCCAACGGTTGTTTGATAAAAGATTTCCAGAAGTACACATTTACGAATTCGGTTAATTTTCTTCACTTTAAGAAACATAAGCAGCCATCGATTCTTAAGAGATGATAAGCTAGAAAAACCACTACAATGTTGACACTCACAAGGAAGGTCTCTCAACCTTGAACGCCTAGTTTTTCGGAAAAAAATACGTCTGATTTACCTCATCTAGAAATACGTAACAGATGAAACTTTAGCTTCTAATTTCTGTAGAGAGGCAGTCAAAAATTGAGGGAGGAGGAAATCATAACGAAATTTGACGGTAAAGCGCTATTTGGCAATTGTCTAAATTTTTAAAATGAATTTTGAAATTTTTTAAAGTCAACAAACTGTTCAGTTCTCGTACCGGTTTTGGTTTGGTCGATTATCGCAAAGTACACTAGGGCTACCTGCTTAAAGGGAGGAACGCCTTCGCGGAGGACTTTCCAAGGGAAACTGGCTCGTATCGACGTTAAACGTGGGGAAAACCACGAAAACGCCCATACAGTCTGTTCGCCTGGAATTGAACCCAGGTCGGAACTACCAAGTACTACAATACCAAAGGGCCTGGGCTCGAATTCCGCAGAAGGCAAGATGGCCCACCTATTAGGCGCCTCCATAATAAAGTGACCACTACTAAGTCTATTACTAAAGTCGGCCTCATGAACAGGAACTCAGATGTTTAACACCTTTTCTCCGGTTAACTTTCTCTCAAACCCCACAGAGGAATTTTTTTTTCGCAGCTAGTTTTATGGAATTAGTGCAGGTGGTCGATTTTTGCACTATTTCGTGCAGCTGGATGAAACTACCTTTGCTGCTCACTTCTCATCCACAGGAGGTGAGAGCGCCTGCCCAGGACAATTTTATTACTACAGTCAGATCCAGTTTTGTTCAGTAGGTTATTGGTAAAACTTCAGAAATTCATACTTTGTTTTAATATTTCTTATAGGATCACCTGCTGCAGTTGCAGAAAGTGATATTGCCAATGACATCAGTTAAACAAATGAGCTTATGAAACATTTTGAAAAGAACTCCTATTTAGTTCAAGTCATCATTATAAGCATTTATAATTATGCTGTGCTTATGGCTGAAAGCCACGGTATGTCAACCAAGGAAGAAGATTATTTCTCAGGAAAACACACAGCATCTCAGCATTTTGGAAGACAAACTTCTCAGAAGAAAGAAGTAAAAATAGGTGATATGGATCATGAAATAATAATTTAACTTACTTTTCTGATTGCAAATTACTTCATAACAACAACAACAAAAAAAATTGCTGTGTAAAATATACAAATTCTTTTTATTTATAAGAGTTATTGCATTCTTTTGTCAAATATTGTCACATTTTGCTTTGTGAATACAAATGAAAGTGCCATTTAGCAGATTCTGTGTATTATTTTGATCTTTAAAATTTGATGTACTTGTATTTCAAGTTGAGATAAATTTCTTGCACTTCTGTAAACAATATTTAGTTTAAATTAATGGACAGGAAATTCCTGGATCAAGAATTAAATACTATAAGCTAGTTGATCAATTAATATACCTTGATAAAAGATTGATTATGGTGAAAGTAAGAATAATAAGCACTATTAAACTTGTATCTTTAGATATTCACCATACAACATTCCTTTCAACAGTTTATTCCAGTTGCACCTAAATATTTTGAACCATAGGTAAAGTATAATAAGCATTAATTAAAAAAAATAGTTACTTCAATATTTATAAATATGATGAAAGTTCTTTCAGTAGCAGATGATTATAAGCTATTTTATATTAAAAAGTCTATACAGAGAAATGAAACCGAATGCCAACACATATGCTTAAAACTCATCTAGATGGCTAAATAAAATTATGTGATATGTAAATGTGAAAATATATTTAAAGGAAACAAACTCAATATTAAGTAGACTTTAATAAAAGAGTGATATCACAAAAAACAACAGAGCTAAACATTGCTCATTAATATTTTCAAAGAGAAAAATCTGAAAACATTTCAGTCTTTGTTACAAAGGCCAACAGTACACAACATATCAAATCCGAAATCCATCTAGAGACTAATTTTTTTAACTTCCATCATTATTTACATTTCTGGATTTCATTTTCAAAACAAAATGTTAGCATAGTAACCTCAGCTGAAAAATAAAGCAACTTTATGAGTAGTTTAAAGACTTAATATAAACTTATAATTTATTGGTCTTAACACATATTTACTTTAATAGTCATGTGTTGGTGAGAAAAAAAAAGGCAAATACTCAAAAGAAGAACAAACTAAAAATCAACGATTTAAGTTTGATAATTCAGATTTTATGGTGACTAGGTAGAACTGACTAAGTAAAAATTGTAATGCTCTGAATACTGGAAACAATAAGCCCATATACTGCAAAAGAATCAGCTGAAAGAACATTGCTATGTCAAATTATTTTAAAGTCAAACTCTTAAATACTCATCAAATATAGAATAAATACATGACTATAAGATTCCTTATTGAAGTAAATTTTCACATACCAGACACACTTTTTTTAACTCTCATTGACTGCACATATACAGTAATAAATATGCTTGTATGCACACATAATATGTCATTACAAACATCTATAATACACAAACAACAACCATATTATTAAACATATTATTCCACAAAACAATCAGATCTGTAAACATTTTGTTCCACGAAACATTCAGGTCAGTACACATTTTATTCCATACAACAATCAGATCTGTAAGCAGTTCCACATAACAATTACATCAGTAAACATTTTGTTCCACAAAACATTCAGGGCAGTACACTTTTTTATTTATTTTTTTTTTTTACAAAACAGGCAGGTCAATAAACACTTAGGTCAAAACAAAAAAAATTAAATCAGCAAACACTTTGTTTCAACAACTTGACACAGATTACAAGAGATTGGTCATAAAAATTTCTGCAGTTAAGACAACTGATGTAATCATAACACACATCTCTTTATTTATAATATCATAGATAGAATTCATGAAGCATTACGAAACTTCATTCTGCTTGAATATTCCAATCTATTATGAAAAAAATATATTACTGATTTATAGTGTATGATAAAAAATTTATGAACTGATTCACTGTTTAAATAAGCAATAAATTACTAGACATTAAATAGCACCAAATTGAGTGAATAAATAATAGAATTCAATTTTAACGAACAGCTCATCAAAATAAAAATGTGAAAATTATGAGCTTAAATTTTAAAATAATTATAAAAATGAAAAGATAATGCAGTAATCTCAAAGTTAAAGCAAACTCACATGTCATTACACTTGTTCTAGAATACAATTTTTCATGCTAAAAATGAATCAACTTCCAAACTAGATGATTAAAAATTTAAAGGATACTCTTAAAAAAACTTAAATATTTCCATAAATTTAAGATAACTATAATGACTGATTTTCGAAAGTTTAGCTGAAAAAAACATTCTTGAACCTGTCTTCCTGACCCAAATTGCACCTACCTATATATTTTAATACCGTTTGTTTCTTTAGACAATGTTACATGAAAAATACCTGTATTATATACAAAGGAATATCACAGATACCAAAATTAGAACCCATCATTTAAGCTGCAAATAAATATCCATAAGTATTTTATACTTAGATTTCACATTTGCATTTTGATCCATAAGGAGGGAGATATCAAAATGCAAGAAAAATATATCAACACTCAAGTAGTATAATTGCGAAAACAGTCACTGACAAAGGAGGCTATCGCTCAGTTTTGCTTTTAAATTTAATTATTAGCTTTGAACGAGAAAAAAATCAATATAAAATATGTATTGCGATTTCGGTTCATACAAAGTTTACAAATGACTAAAAGATAGCATAAATGAACTATGTGATTATTCTTATTATAGCACGCTAAAATGAAAGGGAATGTTAAGACCTAAAATATGTTAAAGAAAAATTGTACTTAATATTAATTATTGGTAGATTCACTTATATAACCATTAGAAAAAAAACAGGAAAGAAAGAGTTAATTAAGATTACTAAAACAAAGTAACATTTAATAATTCCATAGAATTGAAAAATTGGAAGAATATAAAAAAAAACTGTTCATCACAATAAATAATGAAATATAGATGATAATCTAATATTACCCATTACCACACAGAAAAATACAGTTTTAAATTTTAATGAAGTAAGTAATTTAAATGCTTTTTATATAAAGTTAAATTATTTTGGAAAGCTATAAGAATATGTAAGACTTGAAACTAGGCTTTGATGTAACCACAAAACTGGAGTTTCACATGTAGTTTTGTTATAAGTTTAAAAATAATATTTAACATTAAGCGTTAATTTACATTCATTATAATTAATTTAGCATTTTGCAAGAAAATAAAAGTTTGGAAGCAAATGTATCTTTAAATAAAAGCATATGTCTATGCAGAGGTGATTGATTCAGACAGAACATTAGCAGTTAAAAGTAAATGACTAAATAAAACACTGTCTGGCTTTCGACAGTGCAATTAAAGATGCAAAAAAGTAAACAACTATAGACATTTTACCAGACTTTAAGTAAACTGCAGGGAGAATTATGTAGTATTTCTAGGGAACTTCAAATCAAAGTTCTTGTTACTGAAAGTATATCTGAATATCGATGGACAGCCTCTAGATCTAGATCCAATCAAAGCACTTGAAAGTATATCTGAATATCGATGCACAGCATTTAGATCTAGACTCACAAAAGCAAATGAAAAGTCGTATTATGCCTTGGGCACACCACTAACCGATTAAATATTCACTACGAGTTACTGGCAAACCTATTATTTTAAGCCATCTCATAATTAAAAGGATCATTTGAGTGCGCCATAGGGGGTGAACAGTATTCCGTCCTCATGGTGGGAAAAGGCAAATTTACAATAAAACCTTATATAGTACACAGGAATTGAACACATAACCTCAGTCCTTTTACTAACCCTCACAACAAGTGGCACTATATTCAAAATCACGGAAATTAAATCGTTCATATCTTAAAAGCTAGCAATTGAAAGATTACTTTAATAAAGATCGTCGTAAAAGAAATTTCAACATTATTACTGCGCTGCAGCAAAGAAATATTTTAGTTTTTCAGGTGATGCATTAATACGGTAGTCAATAAATCTAATTAAACACTAAAAACTAAACGAGGAACCTGTGAAAAAAAGGCAATACTATGAAAAACAAACTGCCACACTCCACTAAAATTAATAAAAATAAAACATGGTTGTACTCTCAAAAAAAGGGGGGCAGAGAATATCCAAATGCATTTTTCGTTCAATGATAAAAAATTAAATGTAGCCTTTGAATACTTTTAGTTAAACTCCTAAATCTTGACCGAATGATATTTCTGAAGCATCATAGATTGAATATGACAATAAACTGAAACATACATAAAATAATAAAATACATCACTTCAGAAAATGACATTTGAGACTTATTGATGACATAAATATAAAACCTAAGGTTTTGAATAGCACTTTTACAGAAAGAAGAATTTTGAATACAATTGATATAACATTACTGAAGATGAAAGAAATTTTTTTCTGACACAGACAACAAATTACATAATGACAATTAATTCAACAAGGGGAAAAATATAAAAATTTTATGCTATTCCAAATGTTAAATCCTGCTTGACACAAGACAATCAATTATCTCAGAAAGGATAAACAAGGTAAAAAATTACTTTACAAAATCACAGTATGATCGGTAATTTCATAGATTATAATTATAAGAAAATAAATGCATAAAATTAATTTCACTTATTTTTAAAAAATTTTTTTGAATACTTAGAATATCATTTTTGGATACAAATTTCTGAATAAATGTTCTAATAATGAACAGATTGAAGAACTGTGAAAGGAAAGTTTTACATACGTAAAATACAATTGAAACAGTAATATATTCATTAGCACAAAATAATGAAGAAATTAAAATACTTATAAGGATGAAGTTAAAATAATATACAAGAGATTCTTGAAGTGCTAACCATATCTATACACATGTCGAATTTGTGGACATATATAATCTATGAAACCAATTATGACATCAAAACTTTAATTATTAAGTAAATAAATGTATACTTGTCACATGTATTTCACGAACCGATTTCCCAAAATAATTTTGATGCAGTTCTGGAACAGTTTTCTGATATAACACAGGATTACTTATATGAATATTTTATCCTGTTTTAATTCACAGAAGTAACTTAAATACAAATTTGATTCTCAAAGGAACTCCTCACAGGCATCAGAACTTAATGCTCTTGTTTAATAAATTAATTATATAAAAATTACATACTTATCTACACATTCTTATTTGATTTTCATACACATCTGCAACAAATTTCTTCAATAATACTACAATGGAAATCCTTTATGTACGCATACCTCCAAATGCAGACAAGATTTAGGACTCTCTTTTAATAAATTCACTATTAATAAATTACTTACTCATATAAACATTCTTATATGCTTTTGATTCACTTCGGAAACAACTACATAGAATAATAATACAGCTTTGCTTATGTGAGCATTTTAAACTGGTTTTCTTTACTTGTAAGTTAAATATCAATCAGTTTTCATTTACAATGTCCTCCATGTAGACATATCTCCTTGAGAGTTCTCTTTTAATAAATTACCTACTTACACAGTTTTGCTTGCATCGTATGAAAATTAATATAATTTTTGCTTTAAAGTTCATTGGCATGAATCAAGGTATTAACTAACATCTTAAATATATGTGAGGATTTAATTGCATGCACATAAATGCAATAATTACATGCATATAAATTTGAAGCCTCTGTAGGATTATTTATTCAATATAAATAAATAAATAAAATTCTACATGAATAAAATTAAGATAATCTGCACAGGCTCTACTCAATTGCTCTGTCAGGATCAAAAAAGCATTTGGAGTCAGAATTTAGTTATTATGTCTTCTAGTTATTTCAGCCTACAATGTTGACAATGTTTCTATGTCTGTACTTACATGTACTATTATTAATGTTACCATTATGATACTGTTAATAGCCTCATGGCTGAATCTGAGTGATTCAGAGGAAAGTACAGAAATAAATGCTTATATATGCTGTTTCATCTTATTAAAAAGTAGCTTAGTATTACAATGCTGTTTTAACATTAATAACAAATATTAATATAATACACTTAAAACTGATATTTTAGGTTATCAAATACATCTGCAGACAGAGCAGACAAATAATTCACAATCCGTTTCACACTTTTCTGGCTTATCTGGTAATTTATGGCAAGCTGCTTAGACTATATCAAAACAATAATTCACAGGAAAATGTAAAGCTCCGCATACATTCATTCTGTTTTCTTTAAAGTCAATATCACATTTAATGCCCTATAATATATATGTTACTGAAATTAATTTCTCCAGACTTGAAACGTTACTTGGAAATCTTGCAAAATCAATTAAATTTCATAAGAGTTAAAACAAAAGATCATTAGATGTTTAAGATTTATGTTGTTATCTGTCACTTGCTATCCCCTTATAGCTGAATTATTGTAACATTTAACTAAATCCATCCTATTACTCATCCAATCCAACTTAATATCCTTCCATTAAAATTATCATAGTGCTAATCCAATTAAAAGACGTTTTATCACAGCACAGTTTATCAAAAATGTTGCAAGTTTCTTTTGAGTGCAACTGTAAACAGATTACAGTAAGCTTAAGCACATTCACCATAAAAGCATATGAACTTTAAGCAGCACATAATCAAGTACCAAACATAATATACGAGTTCGGAATGAAGTATATGTTGCAACTTTACTTCTTATTTCCTATTTACCTCCTTCAAACATGAAATGCAATATTTTAAAGGATATCACAACATAAAAATAAGCTGCAGACTGAAACTTAAAGCAATTATCAGTTTCTAATTCATGAAGTGTTAATGCTTTCTCTTTGCTGGAGCTTTAATAACGATCTTGTAAGGATATTTACATTATGTTTAAAGGCTGATCAATTAAATTTTAGGAATAAATCGTAAAACATATTTAGCTATATAACTGCATTAAAACAGTGCTAGCAATAAATAATGAAGTGATGAAATTGTAGTAGCAATTATTATTTAATCAAAACTGCTAATCCTTTAGAGGAGACAGGAAATTTAAATACATCCTGACAAGAAAGGAAGTGAAACTAATCAGTATGGACATGCACAAAGAAAGTTATACAATATGCAATATAGACTGTGTCCAAAATTGTTATAAATAAAATACTGCAGTATGATAGAAACTTACTAATTCGTAAATGATTTTTGTTAAAATGTAAAGACAATGAAGTATACAAATATCATAAATACAATTTATCATTAGGCAAATATGGAATATTCATGAATATCTTTGAAATTAAATTTTTTTTAAAATTATTCTTTAAGACTTCTTTATATTAGAACGTTATTAATTTTAAATTGCGCCACTGAAAAATTAAACTTTGAACATATATTACAAGTTTTGCATTAAAAATTACAAATTGTGAAGCTTATTTAACATGAAAAAGTAATATAATTTTATGCATAAAATTTAAAAGAAAAATTGTAAAAAAACTAGTAAAAGATATATTTCTCAATTTTTTTTTTTTTTCAAAATTCTCTCACCCATGTTTAGTATTTGTTCTTAAAACATATTCTGCCTTTTTTAAAAGCCATGTATGTTCACTAACACAAGCAAAAATGACAGAAACTAACGTTAGAAATAATAATCTTTTCTACTACTTTAAAAGACCTCTAAATTTACAGCTTATTATGACAATAAATGTAATTTAAATCAATAAAAGTAATAAATTTAAATAAGAGAAATTCCTTCTATAACACAAAATCCTCCAATACTCTACACATATAACACCATATCTATACAAACAGACAAAGTATACCTCTAATGGCAATACTTAGAAAATAGCAATACAGTCTCACAAATTACGTTTAAAATGCAAATTAGAAAGTTGAAGAACATCGGAACAATAATAACAACAACATTTCGCGAGATACTACAAACACTTATTTTTCTAAACCTGATTCCTGTCAAATGCATAAGCAAACATAATAATAGTAATGTGACACTGTTTCTGCAGATAAAACTGAGGTGAAAAGTGGAGACATTCGTCGATCGTAAACATTGCTGTTCTAAGTAATGGCAACTATTCAAACAAAGATTCTTGCCGGATGACTACACATGATACAAAATTTGGGAGAAACGTTAGGGAACCTGCAAGTTAAGTATGACTTGCAATCTCCTACATGTTGAACTTCATGTGCATTAAACTCATGTAAAAACTCAAAAGTCACATAAACAGCTTTTTTGCTTAAGATGGTATTTTCAAAAATCGCATTATAGCTTCCTATTTGCACCATTTATTTCAGAAAAATATCATGCTAACTCAATAAGACTCGATAATTTTATAATTTGCAGCTTTCCAATAACCTTTACATTTGCCCTGGGCGGTATGACATTACCAAAGGCTAGACTAACTCCTAGTTCATAACCAAGGACATGAGTTCGACTTCTACATGAAATTTGGTTATGTATATAGTAATTTTCTTCTTTGCGAGTGTAACATTGATCATCCCTGTGAAGCCCAGTGGTCTAGTACAAGATGGATGCTTAACCAGCAGATGCCCAACGTTTACATAAAAAAAAAAAGTACCTCTAATAATTTCTGAGTCTGCTGACTTTCAATTATGCTGCTAGGGAATGCTTTCATCAAGCTTTCTTTTCTACACCAGTATCTCATTTCTAGAACTCAGGCTATCTTTCTTTGAAGTTATTTGCATGACTAAAGACTTTAGTGGAGCACTATGCATGTAGTTACATATAATGCAAATGAAAATCAGAAAAAAATTGCATAACAATTTATAAGATTTAAATACGTTCATTAAATATTTTCAAATTGCAATAACTCAAGAAATTCATATTCTCTGTCTCTCTCTCCTCATTTACAGGCTGAATTAATTCCATACTTACTATTGATCTGTAAAGTATAACTCTGACATTTACAATGCCTGAAATAGCTGTTGTTTCATACAGAAATCACTTATACAAGTAATGAGTTTTAACTGCAATGAAACTTTTTTTAAATAAGCAAGTAAAAACTTTCATACTAAATAACTAAAAATTCCAAGATTAAAAAATTCACTCGAACTATTATACTTAGGTTATATATTAATATATTTAGAGTATCTCTAAATGTTTCAAAAAGCAACGGTCTCTTTTGTTCCTTCATTGTTTTATAACTAGTAACCCCTTTAGCAACAAACAACAGAAGTCGATATCACAGGCATCTTACATAAAGTCTGAATTAATGAACAAACTTTATGCACCAAATGCATATGTTATCGGCACTATGTGAAACACAGGAAATAATATCCAATTCCGGACTTGTATAGAATACCGGTAACATTTTCACATTGCCGGTAACACATACATAGAACTATCACAAAACTTAGTTAACATAATCATTTTCAAAATAACATAAACATAAATTTTTTACATAATGATAATCTTGAGGCAAAGGCCGAAACAACACAGTAATATTAAGGGTAGCATATATAAATATACGTTTTATGAATATCATATAAAATAACATAATAAATTTTAATAAAACTAAGTTAGCAAAGATTTTAAGATGCCATTCAATTTTCACAGAACAGCTTTGAGTTTTATGCTGGAGATCTGATATGTGATTCTTGACAGAAAATATTGTTTTATTAGGATAAAATTTCCATTTGTTTAAATATGAAAAATTAAAACTTTTTACTGGATTCATCAATCTATAGAAAATACAAATTCTCAAAAATATCATAATAATTTAGAAAATAAATTTAAAAAAACCCTATATTCAAATTTTTACTTGAAATATTATAAAGCAATAAAAAAAGCCATATTTCAAGAACTTTAGTTTTTCCTAAAAGTATAAATACATACATATAATACTATACATATATATATAAATGAACAATAATAACTTTAATATTACACATATTGCAGATTTGAAAAACTTTCTTTTGATGAATTTAATAATATTGCAATAAGCATGCCATAACATATGTAATCACAGAAAAACGAAAGAAATACAGAGTTTTTAAGAATCAAGATAATATGCAAAAGAGTAAAACTTTCAAGCCATGTAACATATTGACAATCATACAACAGAAAATCTTAAAAATATATGTAGGTTTCAAACTTATGCATCAATTGAACAAAGCTCCTTTACAGATGTTAATGAATTTAAACTAGGAATGTTAATACAAATCATTGAGAACAATTGGAAACTGTTTCCCATCAGGAAATTCTTCAAAAGCTCTTGCTCAAAAATACATGGTGTTGGCATTTTAGTATAAATGCGAATATCAGCAAAATTTTCAATATGTCAACATTATTCTGGTAAAAGATATAATAAATTGTTTCAAACATTTGAATTATCTTCTGGTTAAAGATACAACAAACTGTTTCAACCATTTAGATCGTCTAACATCTTTCTGAAATCAGACAAAGTATCATAATCGGGATCTTCATTAATATCCACCAAATCTTCAGAGTCATGATTCCTGAAGGAAGGATTCCACCTTGATAATGATAACGGACAAGGCAACAATTCTGGCATCACTGAATGATGTGTTATTAGCGCTGTTAACGTCGCAAATTCTTTAGTGAAGCCCTAAAAACAACAATAACTTCAGAGTTTCTGGTGAAATGTAGACAAATCAATGATTTTCCATTGAAAGAAGATATTTTATGTGCAATAAAGTAATATTTTGAAAGTTAAAATATATTCTAAGTTACAAAAATTAATTTCATGCTCATAGAAATACACACAGACCTCCATTTCTTGTAAGTTAAAAATATTTAACTCTTTGAAAGTTTTAGCCACGTACCGACTGGCACGTTTCCATTTCATTCTCTGGTTTTCCCTCTTGTCCTAATTGATTGATACAATTGAACATTTCCAATTTCTCTTTTCCCATTTACTACGTTCAATTTCCCATTAATACGCACCTCCAGAATTTATACAGCTTACATTTCCTTAGGCAAAGGATGAAGCGGAAAGCAAACTATGCATGGCTAGCAGCAAGGCGATGCAGGAAAAAAGGGCTGTGAAATAATAACAGCGGTATTTATAATAAAAAATTTCTTAAATCTAATTAGATGATAAACATCCGCATTGCAGCATGATTACATAAAAAACATGAAACAAATTAATTTGGAAAAACGCAATCCAGGAAAATTATTATAAAAAAGTTAGAACAGAAAGTGCAGACAGTCAAAATTAAAATAAGGAATTAAAAGGACTATTGTTAAACGAAAATTAATAGTTTTCTTTCATACTTTATAAATTAATAGTTTTCTTTCATACTTTATATCTTAAGAATAAAAAAAGAAATAAAAATAATAGTTATATATGAAAAAAGTACGATTTTTTCGGGGGCCTTTAGTGTTTATCTTGACATATTCGAGCTTCGCATATAATTATTCACTATTTTCAACATTATTTACCATATTCTACCCCAATTTTTCAAAATTATTTCACTCCTTTCTCTCAAAAAAAAAATATCATTTATTTATTTTACTAAACTTCCCTAAAAATAATTTTAAAATTTTAAAATTCTTTATTTACTTTAATAAATCAAATTATTAAAATTCTAATGTCTAATACCACAAAATTTTAGTCTGATATCTTCATAAAACAGTGCAACATTTTTTAAACTCTACATTGCAAGAAAAACATCATTACATATTTAATTCAAAATTACAAGAATTAAGCAATAAATTACTTACTTCATAGTAATGAAAAATATATACATAATTAGCAAAATAACGAAATTAAGTGTACTCACAAAATTTATAAATGGGAAACATTTTAAAGAAATATTGAATTATTAAGCTTTCATTCCATCAGTGATAATTTTTATGTTTTTTCAAAATAGCAAAATCAAAATAAACAAAAATACATGATGTGAACTATTTAAAGTTGATAGCATATTTCTCAATGACGATTCAGTGAAGTAATTGTATTTTCCCATGCTCATATTGGAAGAAAATAATTACTAGGCTAGAAAACATCATCTGCTAACTGTAAATCAGTCAAAACATGGGTGTATGAAGTGTATAAGTATCACTTTGAGCAGGCAGTTTAAAGCACTTTCGTGTAAACCCCGAGATTTGACGACTTTGAATTTGATGCCAATGCTTCATCTCTTAAAACATTAATTTACTTATTATTAACAGAACATTTTTTTTTCATTTCTAAATATTGAAGATGTGGTCAAATAAATTTTCCATTCCGCACTTGAAGGATCTTGTCCTATACACTGAGCCTTCATTAACACAGTTCCAGACAAATTTGGTCTTCTGTGGAGGATCTGTTTTTCATATTAGAGAATATAACTATCAGCAATGGTGATTGCTGGTTTACGTAATGGATTTACCCCATTCACGGTTCTTGTAATATAATGAAAAAAGAGCAGTATACATCCTTTGTCAGAAAAGTTCCTGGACTTTTTTTTATTATGAGTTTGTGGTACTAAAATGGAGCAAATCTTTTTATGTTACCTGGTATGTATTCTTACTTGACATGACTTTGGCTGTTTCCACACTAATTTACTAGGTGGTAGGGCTGTGTTTAGCAACACAGTGTTCAGATTGTTGTCGCATTCATTAAGGTAATACAATGAATGCTTATTGTGAGAAAGAGCTACCATTAAGTTCTGTGTTATGCTCGGGAAAACCCCTAGTGAAACATGGAACATGATTAAGCAAGCATATGCAGGCAAGGCACTTTCAAAAAGTCATGTATCCAAGTGGCACAAAAGGTTTTGTGTAGGCAGAGATTCCGTACAAGATGACCCCAGAGCTGGTTGCCCATCTATAGCATATACTAATGCAAATATGGAGAGCGCAAGGCAGTTATTGCAAGAAGACCATCGTATAGCTGTGCATGTGATATCAGAACTGAATTTAAATGATAATGCATGTCATAAGATTTTATGCGAAGATTTAGGGAAATGAAAACTTAATGTAAGAATCGTCCCTAACTCACTAACAAATGAACAGAAAGAGGAAGACTTTCTGCTAAACTATTGGATAGAGCCAGAGGTAATCCCATATTTGTGTCAAAGATTATTGGGATTTTTTCTTCTTTGCGTGAGTAAAAAGGTGACAGAAAGGAAAGCTTCATCAAGATTATTGCAGACATCCAACGGGCTGTGTCTAATGAGCTTGAAAGCATTGCAATTGAAAATTTCCCTGCTTGCTTCCAAGACCTCCAGAAACGTTGGCAGTTGTGTATAGATAGCCAAGGGGACTACTTTGATAGCAGCTAGGATCATTACTTGGTAAATGCAATTTTCGATTTTTTATGACCTTTGTTCTAGAACTTTTCTGACAAAGGATGTATTAATTGGATAATAAGTTGAAATGCAATAAATCACTAAAAGTACAAATAAATTGCAAAGGTAAATCTTGAATAACGTGCATATAAAAAAAGAAAAATATCAAATTTTTATGTTGTAAATTTTGTTTAAAAACGACAGAAACATTTGTTGCTACATCCATGCACTGAGGCCTGCCTACTGAGTTTTCTCTTTCAATTAATCATTTTCCTCTCTAAAATAGTTTAAACGTCAAAAAAGGACAACTATCTATTTATTTATTACATTACAATCTAAATGTTTTAATTTGTTTTTTATAATTTAGAGCTTCTGACAATTATTTTAACTTCATTATGAATTTAAAATCTATTCTAGCTCTTCTTGGTTCCCGTCACAATAACTCGCACAGACCTGAAGTTTAGGCAAATGTAAATTATGGGTGTGTGAGGGTAAAGGTTTTTTAAAAAATGGATTTTCTAACTATGAATCAGACTGAATAACCACTATCCGGTTCATCATTTTCCAAATTTAAATAATTAATAAAGGCCATTGTTATTCAACGTTAAATTTTTTTCAGCCAAAAAAGAAGACACTATACATTAATTTACAAAGCTCCAGCCCTAACAAGACACTACAGTTCCTCTTGACTAACTGGCTACGCTCTTAATTGTCTCTCAGTGATTAATCACCCATATGGGAATCAATCATGCTGTTCAATGCCAGTATGGAGTTAATCTAATTCCATAGTTTTAATTAGCTTTGAACACAATTAGTTTCGAAATCAATTTTTTATCATTCATCTGTAATAAAACATTTCATCAGGTAGCATATTACACATAACTTACACAGGAAATTTAAACATATAAACTTAAAAACGTATACAACATTTTGGTCCTAAAACTGGAAAGAATTCAAAATTTGTAGCTGGTTTCTTTGCTTTGCAAATGAATCATTTATCAGTACAGCATTGGCACAGAAATAACTGAGCTATTCTTATCCAACTAAGCAGTAAAATATCAGAGAAAAAGAGTGTTATCATCAATGAGGAATTAATAATTCATGTTTCTTCCTTAGCTGTAGGACGAATAAAGAAACTGCAACAAAATCTCAAAATAAACAAATTATAGGCAACCACTTATACAGCACTAACGTAATGACACTATAGTTCCTGCTTAATTTGTTATTTACGGCAGGAGTTTGTGGTATTTAGGTTTAGGCTTTAGTAATTAAATGTTATTTAATTCCCTTCTTATCTGCCTTACTTCGCCACAAGGTTCGTTCGTTCCAGAAATCGTATAGATTTGAGTGGCAAGAATAAAGATAGAAGAATTTGCGCATATATCTGTGGTGGCCATTATTTCTGTAGCTAAGTTTTGTAACCCTGAGGCGCCGAATAACTCCTCGTTATCTGAAGGATTCACCGTCATATGCTGCATACAAAGTTTGCATAGAAAGAAATTCGCATGCAGCCAGTGGAAAGGTATATAAGGTTAAGCTATTTCTTCAAACCGACATAACCCATCAACTACGAAATTCTCAAAATCACTGATAAATTTTTCAACAAATGCTCTACACATGAAAATAATTTCATCTAAGAGATTGGAAATTATAACGCAGAAATAGCTCAACCTTACAAAAGACCTCGTACTATATTAATTAATCCAAGTTACTAAGAGTATATATTTTTATCTTCTATTATTTACTTATTTTTTCACTGTTCTACACATCATATACTATAATCTAGACAATGCTTAGTGTTTTTTCAACAATCTACTGCTCAAAAGATTCAGCCAATGTTGCTGCACGTGCCTTATCTTCAACACTACTATATTTAGACGTATATATTTCAACTATTTTACTTATTATGTTTTATTTTCATCATTTACTCCAGAATTTTCTTCAGTATTAGAACTTTGGTAATGCTGGTTAACGGACATTACTTCTGACCAAGCAGTTTCATCTTGGAACTTTTTTTTAGTAATTGGGATTACAAAAACAACTTCAGTTCACCAACTGAACTATACTTCAGAAATTTTTTAACATAGTATTTTCATCTGTTTTCTCTCCATAATAAAGCACTGATGTTATCCAACAACTAATTATCAACAACAAATTGCCTATAATTGTCTTATCTATGCCAAAAATAATTGCTGTTCATCCCAACAGAACTCTACACTTTGATGCTCATGTGCTGCCATCTGGCGAGATTCAAAAGTCACAAAAATGATCTCCTTCATAGAAAATTGTAATTTATGGTAGTAAAGGCCTTCTGGTCGAAGACTACCGACTGACATAGCTTCAAGATTCAGACCGGTGGAAATCAACTGTTAGCTTCTGAGTGTGAAAATGCGTATGCCCCTCGCTCATCATATTTAACGATTACCTCGTGTATTTTCACAGTTTGAAAAAATTTTTGATTGCTGTTTAGTCAGCTTCTGCATACTTTTAACAATGAGTTCTAAGTCTTGAAATTTAGCATTTACTGAGAGACCCAAAGCCAAATCCGGTTAACACCCTTCTCAGAGTTCTCACTCCAGATATAACTGAAACTCTTAAGATTTTCCAACGAAGTTGTGTTGATGAAATTAGAAACCAACGCGGGTACACATCCCCTTGTGTCTATTTCGGTTTCAGTCAAGAAAGCGCCTGCTTTACCGAATCAGCCCACTACAATTCCAGACAGCAAAGATGATAATGAGTACTCCGCTTCTATTGAGTCATCCCCAGACTAGAATTCTTGCTTAAACTTTGATGTAATAGACAGATTCGACTCCTGCCCCAACGCCTTGGAAAAAACACAGTGCCTGCTGCCAGTCACTTGCCAGCGACTTCAAGTCACGTGGAAGGAAATAAATCTATATTCGAAGGGCTTAAGATCAGGGAATCATGAAACATGAAGAAATTCCCCTCTTTGATGACTGGAACATCGGACAAAAGGCTCTTGGTGCCCTATTTAGAGCGAAGACTCAATTTTGTATCAGGTCGGTTAGTTATCAGGTCGTTCAGTTGACGCAGTATTCCAGGAATGACACCATTGGAAAAATTAACCTTCGTGTTTTCCTTTGTAGAGCTAAAACGCTTTTATACGATCTTCCATGAAAAGACCCTTCTGTCTCTGACAATCATGATTAAGAAATACAGACCACGGAAATGGCCAAAAATCTGTTTCAGATGTCAATGCTTTGTACATTTGCAAACTGGGTGCAACAATTAACTTAGATATCTTTAACGATGTCAGACCCATCTATCCTACATGTGAAAGCTCCCAAAGGATGCAAAGCCCACCTGCATAAATTGAAAAGGTGATTATTTTGTTACCTCAATATCCGTACCATCTCAGGAACCGAAGTGAAAATTCTAACTTCTCTCGCACAAGAGTTTTCCAGAAAAAAACTTTAAATTTCGGACATCCCTACTCTCAAAAATCCAGCTGATTTAAACTCCTCTCCACTGCAAGTGCACAAGAAACTTGACGAAATTTTCGGTCTTAAGGTCATCTAACATTTAGGACTTCATAATTCTGTATATATAATATATCTTTATATATTCTGTATATAAAATTTTAGAAAAAAACTGCGTTCTAAAGCTTCTTCACTGTTGCAAAACTTCAATACGCTTTGGAATTAGTGAAGTGGTCACTCTACTCCACCTGTTCCGCCAAATCATGTTAATGGCATTATAGGGATGGGAAATCATCCCGAACGATGCGCTAGTAATTTGACGGTTCGGTTGCCTTTTTACATTTTTTCCCTCTTACTGTGGACATACTGTCCTTTAATAATCAAATTACCCAAATACAAAAATTTATGATGAAATCGAAATGTTAGTTTACATAGCTGAATAAGTACGTTGGTTGCTATACACATATATACATGGTGGGCTTCATGATCCACCGTCTCTGCCAGGCGTTTGGGCCTGTTACATTAAATCTTCATTTTCTTGGATGAAGTTACCCTCATTCACATGTTTTATAATTGCAATGATGCCTTTAAGGCAACAGAAGTCTGGAACAGTTTCTCCAATGAAAAAGTTCTGAAGTTCGGAGGGAAGAACTGCTGTCGACGATTTGCTGCGAGTGGACAGGTCATTAGAAAATGGAGAGCGTCTCCGCCCTCTCCGCCAAGATTGTAGGAGCATTTGGCAACTCTTTTTAGGAAGCTTGTGTAGTAATTCGGGAATTTAGCGTGGCTGGTGCACGCTTGTAAGTAGAACCGTTCGTATTGAGCCTTATCAGGGAAGGCATCGCAAAGATGTTGAAGGTGAAGCGACCTATTTCCTCTTCCTGCCAACGAAAATCCCCTTCTTCCAGGTAAACCGATCTAATGGACCTTTTAGCAATTTCTTCTGACACGAAAACGTCTTTATCTATGGTGGTCTTGGAAGTGAAGAGCTTTGCTAATTCATCGGCCCTTTCGTTCCCTTTCCGCCCAGTGTGGCCTCTAATCCAGTTGATCTTGACCGGAGTTGCAGAGAAAAGATTTGAGAGGACAGGAGTTCAAACCTTTGAAAACACTCAACGCTGTCTAAAAACAAAGCCGTCTCCAGTTAAAAGTTGTCATCTTCGGACTATCCGCAGATGAAAATCCGGATGACATAAGGAAAGAGCTTAATGATAAGTGTTACACGGTCGTTAAATTGAAAAAAATTATTAAAAAGACCAGTTAGCCTCCTGATTTTCTTTGTGGAACTGAAACGCAGCGATAAAAGCTACAAGGTTTTAGCTTGAAAGCTATGGCCATATAAAGACCGGATGCAAAAATCACCCACAACATGTTTACTGTTCTTAGGACCAATTATCTTACATCCGCAAACTAGTGAGAAATGCCAAGTCTATCTGCCTCAAATGTAAGCTCGACTATTTGGTACTTCCACCAAATGCCCATTCCACCCACAATAGACGTGAAAATTCTAAATTCCCCCGCAAAGCAACATTAGATAAGAAGAAACTTCAGAACCCTGGCTTAGATGCGAAACGCTTCTGCTTAATTAAGTTATACTAAAGCTATAACAAGCTAACGCCCAAAAAGTATATTACAAGTTCTAGCAAGTACTGACCCAAAGAGGGAAATCTGAGACAGGCAGGAAAAGGGGGTGAGACCAACTTCCCCAGCAAGAGATCAGATAAATATGTTCAGTAATATAGCAAGTAGAACTATCAGAATCCAGTTCTGTTAGTAATTCAACAATTTCCACTCCAATCTTTAAATTCTCCCAAGGGGAGATTTCTTTCCTACATCTCTTAGAGAGATCTTTGTGCTTTTTAAGAAAACCTAGTAGTTTTCTGTCTCCTAATATCGAAGTAAGTTTTTCAGTACCTTCTGAAGAATTTTCTGTTCCGCTGTCGCAAATTGACAGGGTAGTCAGATTTCTTCTTTCTTTTCTAGTTTTTTCCTTCTGGGCTCCATGAATTTTGGAAACATTAGATAAATTTTTGAGTTGCAGGGATGTTCTTCTTGACATCTAGCATAAGTTGTTTTCTCTGCGTTCGTTAACTTACAAGTGTAAGTCAAATGTGGTCTCGCACATTTGCAGCAACGAAGTTCATTGAAACAACTGAAGTGGTTGTAACCGAAGTGCAGGCACCTGAAGCAAATCCTAAGGCGCCTTCCTAGCTTGAATTTCCAAATGAGAATTTGCTGGACAAAAACGGTTTTAACTTCGTCAATTTTCCATCCATCCTCGTTCCGAGAAATTTCCACATAGAACATAGCAAGTTCTTCTACTGTACCTTCTTTTCTTCTAGAAAACTGTTTCACTTTGGAAACAGGTAATTTTAAATTTAGTAATTCTTTCATAATAGTCTTTTCTAAGGTCTCTATTAGAAGTCCATACACAACTATTTTAATTGGAGCTTCTTGAGAACCAATAAAATGCTTAAATGGATTCTCAGTATGACAATAGCCTGCTTGTAATTCGCCTTACATGAAAAGAAAATCTTAATATATTCTTTTGTCAAAATTCACTTGAAGCTTTTAATCGCTTTTTGACGAAACAGTTCTACTAAAAATTTCTACGATACTGGCCTTGGACACTGTATCGGTGGAATTTTAGATGCTTTTTCTCCGGTAGGTCAATTTGCATAACTTCAGATTTGAGTTGTCAGAGATACCTGAAAAGCTGTTACAGACAGCAAAAGTAGAATCTTGTACAGTCTTTTCTTGGAGTCTGGCAACTTTCATTAGCTTCTCCAAGCCCCTGGGGGCTGCAGTACCATTATCTTGCATGGTGGGTGATGGCTGTTTTACTCTAGTGTAAAATACTTTGCGAATTTTAGGAGACTATAATCTATAGATTTTTGTTCCGTATTACTTACCGATTCATGAAATTCCACCTTTTCATGCTTTGGGAGTCAGCTTCAAGCATATCTTCCGTCAACGGGACTTCTTCACAATGGCCAAAGATTTCTAAAGTTTCTTCAAATTCCTTTTGATTACACGCTTGCATTCCAACATCTGGTAGAGCTTTTAGAAGTCTAGCGAGGTCAGGTCATTCTGCTTCAAAGGTCGGCAGATTGCGAAAAATGCTTATTCCAGGTTACAGTTGCTTCATCATACATGGAGAGCGCAATTCTAAGGAGGGATTGCAAATCTGAACAGCCATGTGAGTACATGATAACCACGAGGTAGGAACTTTCAGAGAGGAGGAATCATATGTCGCACAGCGACGGATCCCAACGTCCAAGATGATTCCATAATCCTGGCACTCTTGCTTGCAGAATTTCAGCTCCTGACAAATTCTTTACTGCGCATGTACTGAAGAGATTCCACTAAAATTAAAATTTTAATTACTTGCTCATTCAAAGTTCAAGACACTCAAAATTCCTGTGAAAATTTTAGAGACTGTTAAATTAAATTCTGAAGCAAGTTCATTCCAGCAAAAACTTCAATATGCTCTAAATCAATATGTGCAAAGCAAGTGGGGTTTCAGTCTGCTACTGTAATTAATAAAGCAAATCAAAATTCTACTTGCATAGAGGTGCTCCTGCATGATGACTCACGTGCCTTTACGCTAGGGCATAAAAGTATTTAAAAAAACACATTATTTGTACTTTTCTAAGCTGGAAACTTATCTGAATAAGGGCACTGACATAATTCATGCTAGAACACCCTTATGAAGGTTCATGCCTTTTTTTAAACAGACCCACTTACATACAGGTACCGGCATCTTTATGACGAAGCATAGTTATGAAGGAATTGCAATTAAAGCTGCTTACTCTTCGCAGTCGAAATACTCATCGTTCATTGCGAATATGCTGCAAATAAGATTAGACTAGCTACAATGGGTCCGCTTCTCTTCGTTTCGGTTACCAAATAATTTCAAAATCATCTTTACTTTTTTATCCATCCTCGCAGACAGTTCAAATATAAAAACTAAATATCATAAGTAAGTAAACAGATACCTTGATTTTAAAACCTCGATTTGTCCGCATAATGAGATAATGAGCTGTTCCTGACTGATGAAAATCTCTTGGCACACGTAATGTTAAGGCAAAGCAACCAGGCTTGCTTGAACTTTTTCGAACCATAAATGCTCCAACAGGTTCTTTCGCAAGTATTTCCAGAGCTATTTCTCTAAAATCAGAAAATTATTCATTTTTTAAATTACAAGTGAGCAGATTTTTTCGTCAAAAGTACAATTAAATAATTTTATCGAATTTTACATTGAAAAAACATCTGTTATTGCTCAATCCTAATAACATTAAAAATACACAACAAATTTTAAACTATGCTTGTGCTATTATTATCTACACTGGTACAAAATGAATGAACGTAAGAAAAAAAAATTACTTATACTGTGACACGAATAAAGCTTCTCTTAATGAACATCGGGATGTTTTGCAAGCCATTATTATTTACTTCTATATGTTATAAGAAATGATTGTTCTAGGAATGCATGAAAGTCACTTTTTAAGACATTAACTGCAATAAAGTGATACAAAAAAGCAGCGTCAGCAAAATTCTGCAAGTAAGAAGGCCAATTTAAGATATGTACCAGCTATACAAGCAGCACTATGCATTTTGTTTAGATTAAAATTTAGAACTAAACTCTGAAATTATATTTGCTGTATACACATCTAAATTTATTTTCTATATAAAGTACTGAACTTAAAATTGTCACAAAAGACGTTTCTGGCAGTGTGTGTGGGGGGGGGATGTAAGCATCCGAAATTGGTTATTCAAAATGAAACTGCCACTAACTTTAAATCTTTCAGTAAATATTATGCTTAACAACAGTTCAAACATCTATGTTTGATAATAATATTTTGACGCATTTCAACAGTAATATAAGATTTCTTTATCAAAAGCTGCGCTTGAATGGCAGTTTCACTTTTAAAATTCTGGTTATTCATGTTTCCCACACGGCCTTCGCATAAAAATAAGGGAAAATGAAACAATATAGAGTGTCTGTAGAAGATAGAACTTATTTACTTGGTTGGAAAATTGTTATTTCTGACAGTACGAAAATGTGTCAAACATCATCTAATATTAAAAAGATGAAACTCTGATTATCTATTCTATACGTACATCTTCATAAACTGACATATATCAAAGGGATAATCTCTTTCGTGCTGCATATATTGAAGCTGCCAAAAAAATAACGGAATTCAGAGTTGCAATACTTTGTTGCCAATTTCCTTATCATGTACTGGGTAAAGACGATACTAATGTGCACGACAAATTTTATTAAACTTGCATTGGGCAGTAAAAAGTGATGTCGTGAGCCGGATACGTCCTGCGGGACAGCAGTTGGCCACCATCACAAAAGGTATTAAATACCTGATAATAATAAAGCATTATCATGCTCAATAAACTCGGATGGCATACCGTTGAAAAATGAACGCAACTAAACATTTCAGTCTGGATTTAATATCAGCTGAACCACAGATTGATAAAGCTGATTGGCGGAAGAACTACTATAAAAAATAATATATTTTAAAATTTACAGTTTGTCAGTTCTTAATAAACATGAACTAACATTTCTGGGCCTAAGTTCTGAAATGTAGATACGTTAGATATTATCTATGTCTTTTGCCATCCTATTAAAAATTCGTACGTAAAATATTTTCTGTAATCTTCTTAAAACTCCTCTTATTACCAAAATGAAAAAAATAAAATGACTTCTTTCCTCTACCTTCTAGAAATCGACATAAAGAAAATATAAATATAGCACAGTTTTATTTGAAAAGTTTACATAAACAAACACTATAACACAGCAAGCAATAAAAAGTAAGCAAAGATTTCGAAAGGAATTCAATATAACAATTAACACTTTTTATGAGCATTGCTTTCCCTGTTAAAATTTTATAAATTATGCTTTTATACATCAGTTCTCAGATATTTTTAGGTAGTGGCACACCTTATTTGGCAACTTGTGGCATAGTGTTTTATGTTTTTTGGTGTTTTCTTATTATAATAAAAACTGTTCATCTTTCTTGAAGCACAGTTGCACATTTTAGGTACTCGCATTCTATCGATGCATGCAATAACTCAACAAATGGCAACCTACAGTGGCAGACAATATCAAAAGGAAGGGCCGTATGAAATCGTGCTATTTCCAAATGAACGAACTCACACCAGCCATAAATCAGTCTCTTGTAAAGCCGATATGATCCATAGACCAAAAGAACCTGCAAAACTAGAAAAACTAGGAAAATTATCAAGTTAAATGAAGCGATACAGAAGAAAATGGTAAATTATTCAGAATTAAAATTTAAAGTAAACGGCGACTTGTCACTAACGATAACTTAGGCCCACTGATTCTTTGCAGCTATTCAAGCGAGCCCTCTTTTATTGTGAAATCAGTGAAACACAAACCACCGGTTTTCTGGCATTAATTCCCTACTCACTAAACCCTGCATAGCTGCTTCGAAAACATAAAAGTTCCCGAAGCAGCAGTGAGCTAGCTGCCTAGCAGTCAAGTTACTGTAACAGGCTGAAAAACAAAGATCAATCTTGCGAATTCTTCAGCAGTTTTCAGCCCGGTTTTTTAGCAATACATTTTCAATATTTGAAATCATTTCCAGGAGGCAGATACTGTCCGTGTCTAAGCATTTAACAACTTGCCACTTCCATAATTGTCTGCCATAGTTCTAACAAACGGGCAACTGCTCTTCATGTCAAAGTTTCTCACACAAGGTGGACACCATAAAAGGAAAGGCCTTGTGACTGAATACACCCTGAAATCAAACCATAAATTGCATTCGTTCACGGGGAACCAAACCTTGTGCAAAATGCTTGCCAGGCCACTATTGCCATTTCAAAAACAGACTGACAGAATTCGGTTAGACTGATAAATAGATTTCGCTTTTCACTCATTTCATGAAATAATGAATCATACTTTTTATTGAACTGGTTCACTGGTTGGTTCAAGAAATGTTTCTTAATAAAAATAATTTTAAGTACCAGAATATTGTAGTGGAATTACAAAGGTCAAAGATTTACAGAAAATAATAGATGTTCCTGTAACTGAAAGTTTAAAACATAGGATATTTGCTATCAAATTTCTAAATAGGTAAAATAATTTGTTTACACCCACAGTTCATAATCAAGTCAACAAAACGAACAGCTATTTACATAAGAAACATTTACAAGGATATCGATTTCTTTGGAATACATTTAAAGACCTAATTTTTAAAATGTACTTTACCTTGGAATTCCAGCTTGATACCATGCTGCAGACTTCAGTGCATCCTCTTCAACATCATCGGGATTAGACAAAGAATCATGCCTAAATTTGAATTAAAAGAATCTGTTACTATTTAAATAACTAGTTATTTTATAATTTCATCCTTTACTGTAACTTCTCCTTCCCATTTCATGACCAGAATGTAAATGAGATTAGAGATTATAATTAAGGTTTTATGATTGTTTAACGAAGCGTGTTTCTGACTTTCGCGACACGTTGCGGTGGTTCCTGCCAGCTATGATAGTTTATTATTCAGCTTTGCGTTATCGTTGCCGACATTTATACACTCTGACACAAAAACATATATATGTACTCAGAAGAAATCGAGCCACAATCACGAAACTCGACAGGAATGTAGTTTGGTAAAAGATATGCCAATTATTTAAATTTCGATATCAATGAGACAAGGGTAAATGCGCTATGCGCATATGAGATGCGCATCAGGGAGAGTTTAAAAGCATGATTGCTCGTACCGTAGGGCTATTCAAAGGAATCTGTCGACTTGGATGGACGGTACTGTGACTAGAGATGCCTCTGAGACGTAACCAGCGGCAGTACGAATAGTTGTCGGACTTTAAGAAGGGGCGTATAATAGGCCTCAGAGAAGCAGGTTGGTCGAACAGGCGTATCGGCCGTCACCTCGGTCGGAGTGATATGGTAGTTGCTTGGTATTGGCGACAATGGATCACAGAAGGGATAATCTACCGTCGCGAAGCATTAGGTAGTCCCAGGAACACAAATGAGCGCGAGGATTGCGCAATCATAAAAGCGGCCACTTCCGCACCAACAACGTCGCTACCATCGATTCGATGTGATTTACCACCTTCCAGACATCCGGTGGTATCAAAGGAAACCATTTCGGAGACGACTGGTCGACGCTGGTATATGCTGCTGTAATCCATCAAAACGCCTACTACTGACCCCACATCATAGGCACTGTCGACTAGAGTTTTGCCAAACTCCGGCAAGTTGGAGTGTGACCGAATGCAGGCGTCTGATTCTCAGCAATGAATCCCGATTCAGTCTCGATGCTGATGTCCAACGCACACGCGTGAGGAGGCGGCCAGACTAGCGGTCCAATCCGACATTTATTGTCGAGCGGCATATGCTATTTACACAAGCTGTGACAGTGTAGGGAGCGATTTGTTAGGGCATACGATCAACTCTAGTCGTACTTCAAGGCACTACGATGGCTCGCAGTTGCGTGGACGACATTTTAACGTCTGTTGTACTGCCTATGCTATTAAGTCGTCCAGGTGCCATTTATCAGCGAGACAACGCTTGTCCACATACTGCGCGGCTCTCCCAACAATGTATATACGTACGTACGTAAATTAAATCAGTACTCAAACGATACCATTGTATTTACATAAAAGTCAACGAAAATGAAGATTAATACCTGTTGAGTTATTCATACGACTGAGCAATTTACTTTTAGCAGAAGATTTCATGATACTTACATACTTCAGAATACATATAATTAAATTATGCACTGTTGTGAATAATAAAATCCTAAATATTGCGCCATCATCTGTAACACTGATATTATCAACGCAACTTTCTTTTTCTTTTCGCATTACCTGCATACAATTTTGTTTTACGGTGATGGTTTGTGACGGTAATTATTCAATCATTACGGTATAAAACAAACTTTATTGAAAATAAGGCCCGGTTTTTATTTTTTATTATTACATAGGAATTATTCCCACCGGTGTTTCTTCGAAAGATTATTTCAAGACCGACAATGTGATTTCGAGGGAATCAGCTTACAGTGGCTAAAATATCGTAGAATAAATATAAAATAAAAATAATATACAATGAAGAGAGAAAAAGGAAGAAATTATTTTAGAATATATGATTTCAAATGTGGCAAAGCCTTTCGAAAAACCTTCGAATGAACGTTTTTTTTGGGGGGGGCGGGATTGACTATCTTCTCTAAAGACAGCAAAATAATCTTTTAAAGAGGGCAATAAAATATAAAGTACAATAAAACATTCATGAATAATGGTTTCCAAATAATAAAGAAGTTTTTCTTTCTTTCTACATTTTTGCATGGAACATTCCCATATTTTACATGAAATAATCATTCGTACATTCAACATACTTTCGTGCTCAATTTACGAATACATGCCGCCTTCTTTGGTCTTTTTTCTTTAATAGCTGGATCTTTTATGAATTCAGTTCTATAACTTTTTAGACGTACTGTGCACATGTTCACATATTTTTTATAATTGCAATAAATCATCTAAGAAAAAATTTTAAGGAACACTATATTTCCTAAAGCAACAAAAGAGCTTTTAAAAGGTTCCTGGAATGATACACCACAGAGTTAATACAGTAAGAATTTTTAGTTTCGCTTTAGACGACAAACTAAAATTAAATATACTAGTCAGTAGGGCTTTGGACACATGAAATTTAAGATTCTCAAATAGCCAGCTTTCTTCTAACTACATTGCAACACAACTAACCTCCCCCCACATCCAAAAAAGAAAAGAAGAAACAATTTTAAAAAATAAAAATGTTAAACTGCAGAGGAATGCTGCATATGCACACGCTGAATAAGCAGACACAGTGATATAAAATTTAAGATACCTTTCAGGTGGTGGTGGCGGTGTAACGCTTGAACTACTGCATGCACAGCAACTATGGCTGATTCGTTTATTCTTACAACAACTAGATGTTTCTGATCTCTCACTGAAGTTTGTTGTATCGGATAATGAGGATGATGATGATGGCATAGAATGATCACATGAAGACCTTGAAGATCTTTTACTTTGATCTGTTGATGATTCTAGTGGACTTTCTTCATCAGTAGGGGGAGCGGTAGGGGTTTGATTGCTTGCTCCAAGTGAATATTTCTTTAAAAGAAAAAGAAGGGAATAAGTAAATACATATATATATATATTGTGAAGAATCAGAAGCTAATTGATATTAACCAGTTAAAAATCTGGTGGGTTCTATTATCAAAAATATTTTAGAAACAAATTTAAAATACATATAAACTGACATATGAATGTAAACATGACATTTGGTGAAACACACCATTTGGTTAATTACAATGTTTTAATAAATGAGAAGAAACACTTTCTTACTTTATGATGTGAGAATCCATCTGCTTTACGACGACTGCTGAATTTTGAAACACGTAAAGTGGGAGCACCTTCCCATGCTGAACTTTCGTTTAGGCAACCACCTGATGATGGTCGTGCAAGATCTTTACTGAAAGAATCATCCCCTGGAGTACTTTCTTGGACTACTTCAAGGTTTTTCAGCAGCGGAGGTTTGTCTTTGATTTGCTTACAGGAATTTAAATCAGTAGGAGAGTTGTTTTCCTCACTGCTACTACAACCGCCTCCTTCACTGCTTCTGCAACTTCCTGGGGGCGACCATGAGTCCAAAGGTAAGTTTTGAGCTGCATGAGACCTCTTAGAACTCCGATGATTCATTGATGAATGCTGAGATGTTGAAGCTGAACATTCAGCAGCTGCAGATGATAACGCTCGGCTGCTTAATTCTATTGCCTGATTGGCAATTGGATCATTGTGCTTAGTTTTACCAGCAAGTTTCTTAGCCTGTAAAAACAAAATTAAATCTAATCAACTTTATTTCTCAGTGGTATAGATGAAATAAAGCACGAAATCTGCAAAACCATTTTCTCAGTCACCAAACAATTAACAGTAGGAAAGTTAATTGTATCCACTGCTCAGATTAACGTGAACATGTTATAAAAGAAAAATAATGAAATAATTTGGTTATAATTTTTTTATTCATTAACAATCATTGAGTTCAGTATCCTCATATAAGATACTTTGCACTGCTATATATAAATGAATTTTTTAAGTATGATCCTTCTGAGTTCAAAGCCGATTCTTTGCCACTTAATAAAAAAAGAACAGTAACATTTCATTTAAAACCACTAGAAACAGATAGTTTAAGTCGTAAAAAATAACAGATTTTTTATTAAAATAAAATGAAAAATTTTGCTAAATTCAGAAGCAATAAATTAAAGATAAAATAACCAACACATTTTAAATGAATTAAAGGTAAAATAACCACCACATTTTAAATCATTAAACTATTAACTAAAAAAAGAGAAAGAGAGAGATTCCTTTTTTTTTTACATTTTCGTTCAGTTATGAGATGTATGGAAATATTCTTTATCATCATTACACTGAACATATTCTTCCTCAATCAGAAAACTGTTTATCACACAAATAAAATAAAAATAAATAAAGTATAAAAAAATTGAAACAAAAATAATCACGAATTATCCCCCCCCAATACTAATTTGCAGCGTTTACTGAGTTTCATTCGAATAATTCCGGAACTTTGATTTAGTTTTACTTGATGGTTTTGGATCGCTGGTATGATGCACTATGTTTTCCCACCCACACAGTAGTCAGTCCATCTAGTAGTTAGGTAGTTTTGTACGCTTTTACGCAAATCTAAACTACTGCCTCAGCATGATCCCCAGTTTTCGTAGCAAACAATTTTCAAGCAAATAGTGACATGTTACTTTTCTCCTTCTTTGCAATAACCCAGCAATGATCATCTGCAAAACTAATCTCATTTTGAAAATAGATATATTGGCTGTCTTAAGATTACCAAAAGTTTCTTCTTCAGAAATGCTACGAAGAAACTTTCATTTCATGTTCACTTCACTTTAAATTATAAATTTTTCTTTTTTTCTTAGCTTTTCCCATCTACTTACTAAAGACGACTTCGTGTGATTCCTAAGCTTGAATACCTGAAACC